>JAULKM010160912.1:0-32859 GCA_032355605.1 Rubia tinctorum | reverse complement strand
TTGGTGAACCACGTAAATCTTGTGTCTTGTTAATTTCGTTCATATTTTCTGTTCTTTCTCCATTCCGCACAACAGAAGATTTATCAATTGGTTGGAATGTACATCAAGCTTCTTCAACGACTTCAGTCCATTCATAGTAGACGGAAGATCCATGATTTGATTATCGGATGCGTCAAGCTCAACAAGATGCAATAACACTTTCCCAGATAGAGTGGAAGCCACTCAACCTTGTTCATCCAGTACATGATGACAACACAAAACTGAGCATAGGATAAGGAAAATTGAACAGGGAGTCACCACACTTGAACTTTGAGACAAATCTCCATCTAGGATGTTTAAGACCGTGGCTTTTCCTTTTTCTCCTTGATAAGGAGATCTAAGACGCACCGGAAACCTTAACAACCTTAAACCTAACTCCAGGAAAATCTCCGACGGCATGTCCCTTAAGACCAAATCCAGCAATCAGAACCTTGTAATCCTACAACCTTCGTTGGGCACAAAAGCAGCAATCTTCTTCCCGTTCTTGATCAGCTGAACACGAGCACACTTTCTCAAGGCAGAATTAAACTGCTGAGCTTCAGAGACATCATGCTCTGAACACCAGATTATCTAACTTGAATTAAAACTGAACTGTTACAAGCCACCTTCACTCAAGTAATGTGTTAGTAATTTATTTCTTATATTCTTTACAGGAATCACATTTTTTTTAACTTAACACATGATCTTCGATTTTTTGAAAATTATTCTAGACACATATATAAATAGAAAATTAGAAGGTAGTTTGTTTTTTTGGTGTTAAAAAGTTATGAGACAGTTGATAGAGTTTATTGAGATCATGGGTGAATATATTAAGAATTAGAAATTATTTAGAACTAAAATTATATACTCTCTCCGTCCCGCATTAAAATACATAAAATCTTTTTCACGTTTATAAAGAATCGTTAATATGTTTAACTACGTATTATAACGACAAATAAAATATTGATATTTAAAATTTACTTATTATGACAAATCCAACAATATCAAATATAATAATATTATTTCTTATATACTTATTTGAATATGCGGTTAAAGTTTGACGGTGAATAATGTCAAATAGTAAAGTGAGCAGTTTAATCCTGGACGGAGGGAGTAGATAAATCAATTCATAAATGCAAGTCCAAAACACTCAAATGCAGGTCATAAGAATAATATTGTAAATTCTTAATTAAAATTACTTACATTTACGATTTCCCCCCATATACTTATATATGCCCTTTGAAATATACACAATAGCCATGGGATATGGTGCTCATGGTATACCAAGATACCATATAACTTACCCTGAAACTGATTGTTTGGCACCAGTACCTAAATTGACTAACCCAATACATTCCCCTTGGAATGCCTTTCAAGGGTATCTGTTTATGTATGGATTATAGGGGACCATGATCGATCGCTAACGTTCCTTCTATCATAATTATTGTAACTAATTTCCCAGAAACAGAAATTAATTGTCTGCATTTTCTCCGCAACACAAGAAGTGTTTGAACCACTACGTATACTCAGTTGTAGTTTAACAGCGGTTCTTCCGATGGGCCGGTGACGATGAACTCGAAACTCCATTAGATTCCATGACATCACTGTTGGCTTGACTAGGGACCTTGATCACGATCCGCGCTGTGGGAAAGATAATGAACCCTTGGTTATGTTTGCACTATTAAACAGTTATGTTTAGTGTCCGATTATGGCATCACTTTTGTTATTTTGTAAGAAAATGAATGATCATTGGTTACATAAATGAGAGACTTTGGGTGCGCGAACAACCACGATCGCCTGATACATCACGAGGAGTAGAAATAGCACATGGAATGTCTCCAAGGACAGCATTCAACTGGACCATATCATGTGTTCATAGATACCAGTTCCCTTAACCTATATGGCTGCTAGTATTGTTAGAGAGTTATGTTGCATGTTCACTTTCCCATTCCCTGGTCTCTGGTATGGGATTGAAAACTTCGTTTACGTCTATAAACCGCATATCCCAGTATGGGAGTGAAAACCTTCATGGTTGACACGTTTAAACCGGACCATTGTTGTGACCAAGACGACCATATTTATTATTGTTGACTGTTTTCTTTGGACAGTACAAGTTGTATTTGTGGAATCGAACCGTATAAGTCATACTGTACAAATTGTTCTACTTCACAAATATAAAAGGAAGACAAAGTTTGATGCGAGATCGTCTCACAGAAACATCAACGATTAATTTGTAATATTTTGAGGTTTAATTAGACATGGAGTTTCAAATATAATTTTAAAAAGTTTGAAAGAGGAAGAAGGGATATGGGGTGCCAATATAATTTTTTGGGGTATTGGGCATAAATAATTAGGAAATTAATGATTTAGGGTCAGAAGAATTTCGCGGGTCAAGAATTTGAGTCGGAGAATTTCCCGAATCAATTTTTTTTTTATTTCCACGCAATGCACAGGTTTTTACTACAAAAATTGATGTTTCATTTTCATTATATGATATTTCAACCAAAGCTTATGATGTTTTTCCATAAACCTTTTCTTCCTTACTAAAATCACGTTTTTTTAAAGTTAAAATTTTCATCTTTTAATCTATGTCTTGTGTTTATTTGTTAATTTTTTTAATACTTTACTTATTTTGACACTAGTTTGGAATATTTTACTATTTTAATTATAAAGTTTCAACTTATATTTTCTTTTTGAATGATGTGTTAGTTCTTCAACATGTTATTTTAAAAATTAATATTGATGATTCTTATTTTCAAATTTTATTTTATTGCATTACTGATGTTTCGATAGCGTGAATTGATTTTTTTAAAATTATTATTTATGTTTCTTACTTTGAGGATATTAGATTTTTATTTAATGTATTCTTGATTTTCATGTTCTCCATGTTTCAATAATGTGAATGGATCTTTAAAATATTACTATTGATATTTTATGTTTTCCACTTTCAGTGTTACATTTTGGTGTACGATTGATGTTCTAAAATAAATTTGTATTTTAGTTCAATGTTTAACCATGATAATTTGATGTATTTTAAAATTTTCTTATTGAATCTTTAAATATTAAATTTTGATATATTTTTTTAAATAAATATTTGATGTTTAAATATTTTTATGTAATTTTTATTTTAGTTTATCTTTGGATGTTTAACTATTTTTATTTGATGTGGCTTTTGTTTTGTTTTTATTTGATGATTAACCATTCTAATTTAATATTTTTAATATTTTATTTAATGTTGTAAATAATATAATTTATTGTGTATTTTTGTATTTATTTGATGTTTTACTATTTTAATTTACAATATATTTTTATGTTTATTTGAGTATTTTTAGAAATTTTTGCTTCTTTATAATTTATTTGATGTACTAAAAGTTATAATGTAAGTAAATGGGCTGATTAATGAGTTTGGGTTGGGTCCAAAATCAAAACCAACACATGATTCAAATTGCATCTCCCTCGCTTATCCAAAATTTGTGCGACCCGCTGCTGTGATCCTTGCCGCCGTAAAAATCCTTTCGTCTTCTTTCCCGTCCATCAAGATAGCGAGAACAAGTCGTCCGTCTTCTCAAAAGTTTATCCCGACCTTCAGCCACCACGCACTAGTGGAGGATAGCTTATTAAAGGCAGTTATATCGGACAGAAGCAGTCACTTTGTAGGTGACTTCTTTGGTAGTTACTTTGATCGTCATCGATCAAAATCACATTGAGGAACCGCATTTAAAATGCGAAAGGTAGCGTATATAGTCGTGTGTGAAAATATGGTTACGAGTTCGGAACGTGAATGAGGTTCCTCATTTGGATGCAGTTTCTTGCCTTTGCATTCAGTTACTGAGTCAGATTAATTATCTGATCTGCTACTGTTTTAGGAGGCTTAAAATGCTTAAAAATGAATTTGAAGTTCCTTCATCGGGTCCATATTCTGACCTGAAGTTCCAAATTCGGAACTTAAAATTAGCTTTGTATGTCCATTAAATACATGAACCTGGGACATGGTTCTTCACTCGGAACTTGTTTGGGGAAACATATAAAATCATAAATTGCCAATATCTTAAACCCGGCCAATTGAAAAGATTCAAATAACAGCTCCAGTGCATACAAAGATCTATAGCATATCCTAACCAAGCACCACTCTATAGACTGTAATAGAAATCTAGCCATTTCTATTCCATAAAACAAATGTCATCATAATTCTACCTTACTAACAAAAATCTATAGACTACTCAAACAAAGCAAAAATCTACAGATAAGAATAGAGTTCTAACAAATTCTACTCTACACATTTTGAGCCATCCATCAATGCACACTATAAATTAGATCCTACACAATTCTAAACCATGGTTGGACATCCAATAGATGCCGACCGGGCGTTCACTAAATACCTCCCCAAGCAATTTCTTGCGACGTTGAAATCATCGTGTGAGTATGGGTTGTTGTTGACTTGAAAAATCACTGTGTCTGATAATATGACAATTAGACCCCCAAATCATTCAATGAAACGCAAAAATGTGCAAAACTTACTTTGTCAATTTCTAAGTAATCCACTGGACTTGTTGAATCGACTCGGCGGCGTATAGCATTACGTAATACCCGCATTCCCAAATTTGTACTTGTTTTTTGTACTGTTTGAAAGTATTGTAAGTAGTTATAAATCTTGAAAGTATTGTGTCATAGTAAATGATATCGTGTGAATTTTCAAACCTTGATTTATAAAACATCCAAAGACACATTAGTTGACTCGGTAGTGTCAGTCATTGGGGCACCCAAAATCTCCATAAACGTGTCCGAGGATGCGATGCAACGAATCCATCCAAAAAACACGTTTCTTGCCCGGGACTATAAAAACTAATCTCCAATGGTTCATGAAAGAAAGTTCAATATAAAACAATTAACGCAAATAAGGCCGCTAATTAAAATGAGTATGTAACCATCGCAACTCAATGTATGGCGCAATGTATAATTTTTTTTATTTTTTTGGCCAAGACTCTTGTGGATGTAGGCGAACCATTAATCAATTGTGAAACCGATTTTTTGAGTCATCACGGGGCAAAAATAGCCTACCTACCCCTTTGAATTTTGACAGGAAATGTAATACATATACTTGCAAAGCAATATTGAGAACATTATTGCATACATTACTTATTACTACCTCAAATATGAATGTCGATTATTAAAAAATATACTCAAAGTATGTAGATGGACATTATGGTTTGGTTCACTTGATTGCACCTCTAAAAGTCCTCAAAGTCAGTCCATGAAGCGATCATATCTCGCTTAGCACCAAAAATGCACTAATTTACGGAAAATAAGTAGGTCGAGTTACGGGGGTGCGCAGAAAACCAATCGAACAACACCCTAAAAAATTGAGGTGAGCTCTTACTCCCTTTCCCTCGGGTGACCGGAGGTTTAACCTTCTTTGGTGTTTGTGCAACCGACTTAGGTGTTTTTATGGGTGCCTTTTTTAAATGATTATCCATTTTTGAGTTGACATAAATGAGACTGAAGAAGAAACATTCCCCGTGAGGGACCCACCTTCTTATAGTTTCCATCTGGAATTGGCAATGCGGCGTTGAACACCACCGCTTTTTTCAACAAAACTTAACAAATTCCATCCGCAATTGGTCTGCCATAATGATGTCGCATCGCCGGATACATAATACCATTAGCAACGTGGAGAGGCATATCTTTTTTTCCTTCATCAATGTAAGGCTCACAAGAACTTGGTAACTATATGTTATATAAACTAAAAATTATAAATTAGACTAAATTGTTTTTTGGTCCCCAACATATAATGAAATACCAGCTTTTGGTCCCCAGTGGCAAAACCGCGCACATTCAGCATTCAACAAACAGAAATTGATTTGTTTGGTCCCCAAAGGTGGTTTTCAGGTAAATTCAATGGTAAAATTGGCTGAAAATTTATAAAATTACCATTATACCCCAAAATATTTTTAAAAAAAGAACAGGGTGGTGCTATTGGAGACCTGGGATGAGGGGTGGTGGGATAACTCATCTGAGGGGTGTCGAGATAGCTTTTCTCTGGCGAAACTCCGTGAGCTTCGAAATCGAGCATGGTTTCTCCGATGTGTCTCCGACGAAGCTAACCTCTCTTTCATGAAAGCTAGCTGGAATCAGATCTACAGAAGGCTAGTCGCGGTGATGGAGGAAAAATTGAGCGGAGCGGATGTCTGGAGGTGCAGGCCAAATCGAGGGAGGTGGTGTAGTGGAGGGGAAATCAAGGACCGGTGGAGGGGTGGAGTGGGGTGAATGGTTAGAGCAGCAACAACGATGGGAGCTCAGTGGTTGAGGGAAAATCGAGCGGGGCGGAAGGCTGGAGGTGGTGGACCAATCGAGCGAGGCAGAATGCAGGGGAGAGAAAATCAAGGCCCCGTTGAGGGGTGGAGCGGAGGGCCGTCAGTGAGTTTGGCTTTACTACAAGAATTTTATTCGAATCCTTGGTGGTGGCTTGTGGCTCAGCTTCCTCTCGGTCGGGTGGATCTAAACGGCGGCGTAGGTGTGGACTAGCCGAGAGCTTGAGCTCTAGCGGCGGAGCTGACAAGGCTGAGGGATGGCATCAATCTGGTCGGTGGAGATGATCTGGATGGTGGGGGTAGTGCCAATCTGGACGGCGGAGTTGACGGCTAAGGGGTGGCGTCGGTTGAGACCTGCCGATTTGGTCAAATTACGAAAATAGTAAAAGGAATGGTTTTTAATTATTTTTAAATTTGTAAATTAAGAAAATACCCTAGCTATATTGAAAAATAATTCCGTTTTACCTGGAAACTACCTTTGGGGACCAAACAAATCATTTTGTATTTGTTGGTTGCTGAATATATGCGGTTTTGTCATTGGGGACCAAAAGATGGTATTTCAATATTTGTTGGGGACAAAAATAAACAATTTAGTCTATAATTTATAACCAATCCTATTGGGTAGAGAGATGACATGTACAAAAAATGATGTGCCTTTTAGGATGGTGATGTGATAACCTTGGTTATGTTATTGTCTTCCTCTATTGGTGTTTGAACCGCTGGGGCGTGGTTGACCTCGCCCAGCGAGTGAAGTGATCGTCTAGATGGTGGAGTCCAATTTGCCGTCAACTTGTTCAAATTTTCCAGGACAGGAAGATCGATGTGTTGGATTAACTTGTTATTAATATATCTTGTTGCTCTATGCGCTTGTCTCGTATATTAGCCTCCTTTTGCAAAACGTGCAACTTTGATTTTTCCTTATTGTTAGAGTGCATGATTCCAAATGCATCTTTTTGGGATAGAAATGCACCAATCTCCCTAGCACGACTGGGATTATCTAATTTACCTGTAGCTTCGTTAAAGATCTCAATTTTACTCTCTTTAGAACAAAGTTCTCTTCTATTTGATCTTGTCTCAGTTTAGCCTACATACATGTGGTGATTAAAATAGGTCACAATAAATAGGCCTACATAAATATTAAGGATCAAACTTTTTTTGAGTCAACTGTTGAAAGTCAAAGTGTGCGACTTGAAAGAGACAGAGGGAGTATAAATATTTCTTTGACGGAATTGAAATACATATTTTTTTATTTTTTATTATAGAATAAGAGGTCATCTCCTGAAAGATGATCTTTCCATAAGTTATGGAGAGCCCAAGGACTCAGGTGCAATTTTAACACAAAACGATGAAAATTTGCGGGTTAAAATAATTAAAATTCGGGTTATAAACTATTCGAGTAAACTCCCACACCTAATTTTACTGTAAAACACTACATATTTACATTAAAACATTAATTAAAATGTTTTACTCTAAATATGTAATGTTTGTAATCAAAATTTAAATACTTCACTTGCACTTATAGCAGAGTATAAATTTCTAATTTTATATTATTCTAGTTACCCCCACCTTTTCATATGCCTGTGAAAAGATAGTTTATCAACGACAAGCATGCAAGAACGAGATTGCAAATTATATAAACATAGCACTTGGAGATATTTGTGTTCCATGACCGGTAGTATATTTTGATCCTAGTATCAATGAAATACAAGACGTATAAACCTATTCTAATACTTTTATCACATAGTCTGATCAATAGTAAACACTTCCCCCTGCCTGTAACACAAAAGTGCTCTTGTATTCTTCTATCGATAACGCCTCTGTAATTGGGAAACCGTATCAATGGTCCCGCCTGTTTTGCAAATCCACTCTTCCTTGTAAGGAATTACATCCAGGGCACTCCACTAAGAATGCTTCTCCCTAGGCCTATAGAGGCAAATGGGTTGGCATCTCATGGTAACTCTAGGGTTGCGATGATAAAGGATGAATTTATGCCTACCCTAGTTCCTACTTACTATTTTATCCTCGTCTCTTGAGCTCCAGTCCTATTCAAACTACCGTACGGTCATCGGAGCGGTGCTCACGACCCACATGCATATACCCACACGGTCGTAGACTCTCACGCACCTTATTACCCTAGTGACACTTCCAAGGGGATAATAATAGTGCGCCATACATGAAAATATACTAAGGTGTATGCCAACATAGTATAGCAATTTTACATTTAACTATAATGTAAGGCACAAGTCAAACATGATGTTCTTAAGCATTAAAGGATAGGAAGTTCTTAGAATATCACAAATTAACTACCAAGTTATGTTCACAAATTTAAATCCCCAAGCTCAATAACTACTCCCTAAGAACTAAACCAAATTTATCCATTGGATTCAATGCCCTTAGGCAAAACTAGAAGAATTAAACTAAGAGAGAAGGGTTAGCCCCTTTTTCTCTCTACCTACTCTTAGGAAAACTAGGAGAATGAACTAAAATCTCATGCCAAACTTAAATCCTAGTAGGCATAGGTCCCCTTATATAGTAGATTAGAATTGGAACTAAAAGAGGCCCAAAAAGTAAATAAAACCTAGATGGCCACCACCCACGGCCATGCAACATCACACGACCCGTGCAATAGGGCATGGGCCGCCTGTTGGGTGTGTGGTCTTCGGTCTCCTGAGTGTACAGCCGTGGGTTTCCCTGTAGGGCACTAGCTAAAAGTATCTTTTGAGCGTTTGAAGTGCATGGACTGTGTGATCCTCGTTGGCCGCGATTAGATACTCGATTTAAATTTTTGTGTGGCACGACCCATGCAATACCTTGCAAACTGCTAGTTAGGAGTCGATTCCATAGAAACTAATTGGTGCAGTTGTGCAAATCTTCATGTCACGTGGGCTAGTCTTAGGATCTTCAATACTTCAAGAGGCATGGGCCGTGCAATATGGCACAACCCGTGATGCATACTTAGTCGCATGATGCCTTTGAACAGCACGAGCCTTGCAATTCCCTGTGGCCTGTTCCATGACCCTTTGGTACTCTCTAGTTTAGCTGGCACGGCCCGTGGAATTCAACATAACCATTCTAGTTATTCACTTGTTCAATGTTTGACTTCCTATCTCCTTTTGGCGCAATTCCATCTACTACCACGTTTTAACTCGTGTCCTTCTGTCTACTACCATCCTTGCCAATGGCCTACTTCTATCTGCAACCATCCTTGCAAATGGCATTCTAAAATTTACGATGAAGTTCTTACGAGCAATCTATAAATAAGGTCACAAAACAAGATCTTGATGCTTGTAAGAACATAGCGTCCATTAGATCTTAATAAGTGTACAAAACTAAGAATTTAGAAAAGAAAACCAACAATGGAAAACTAAAACCCTCGTAATGTAAACCTGACTATACCTAGAAATCAACCAACCAAAACATAGTAATCAATGTGCTAAATGCATTGGTTAACACATGCTTTTAGGTGCAGATTACTAGTCGGTTAAATTGATGGTTAAACTGACAAAGGTGCGGCGTCTCAATCAAAAATAATATCGCCAATTTATGAATGTACTATGCCGCACTGGAATCGCGTTGACAGAATATCAACCAATAGGCCATCGAGTATTTAGCCCTAGCAGCTACTGCTAAAATCGCAGAAACCTTGAAAAAATTCATGCTTGAAAAAAAATACACAAAAACATCAAAAAAATACCAAAACATACGAAACATAGTACCTAGATTGATATATATATATATAAGAAAACTTCACACTATAAATAATCAATAAGAACTAGAAAACCAAAAACATACCAAGAAACACATTCACACACTTTATATAAAACAATTTAAAGGAAAAATTACAGAAATGAAGGAGTTGGAAGAGTAGAAAAACCTAATCTTTGACAAGGAATACATGAGGGAATTTTGGACTGTTAGAATTCGAGGGAAAGTTGAAAGTAAATGTTTGAACAGATTCTGAGATGGGCTCCATATGTATAGATATTTTGGAACGACGTATTTTTGAACCCTTGTGAATTCCGCCTTGACCCGCCCACTTCCGGCGTCGCTAATAAATAATCATTTCACGAGAGAGCAACTAAACTGAGAGGAGAACATTTCAAGGGTCAAAGATAAGAATTTATATTATTGCTTCCGTTCCTACTACTATATTACCAATGGGATAGGTAGTGGCAAGGCTAGGGTCTTCCACGGAGATGCTAAGAACCTAAAAGTTAACTACACACAAACGAAATCGGGTTGTCAATCTCATCACGTGTCTGTAATAGCTAATGTTTTCAAAGAGGTTTTGGGGGGGGGGGCTTGATCTAACAACCGCAAGCATGAAAAAACACATAAGAATAAAGCTATATAAACTTGCACTTGGGGAGTATTTGTGTAACATGATCGGTGTTGTGTATCGATCCTCAATTCTGTCACATTCAAGATAAATATAAGCTGATTCCAGTATTTATGACACGTAGTGGGGTCGATGGTCAACACTCCCCTATACCTGTCACATAGGGTGCACATGTAATCATCCATCGGTACTATCTCTATAATTAAGGGAGTGCAACAACAGCCCTGCAAGCTGTGACCAGATGTGAGTCTCCCACATACAATTACATCTCGGGCACTCCACTACAAATGATTTCTCCCTCGTACTATCACATTCAAGATATATAAGCCTATTGTAGTGTTTATGACATGTAGTGGGGTCAACGGTCAACACTCTCTCATACCAGTCACGTAGGGTGCACATATAATCATCCATCGGCACCACCTCCGTAATTAGGGGAGTGTAACAATGGTTATGCCTGTTGTGCTGATCTGAGTCACTCCCATACGATTACATCCCAAAAACTCCACTAGGTATTATTTTTCCCTAGGCTTACAAAAGCAAAAGGATAGGCACCTTATCGATGTCTCTTGGGTTGCGACTCATGCTAACCCTAATTTTCTACTAACATTATCTCTATACATAACCCTTCGGGCCAATTTCCCGGCTAAGAATAATCTATGGTCGATCGTAACTTTTACTCAGCGACCCAGATGCACAAACCCATACGGTCCCGAACTATCGTTACCCCAAGCACATCTAGGTTTCCTTCCCCGGGGGATATCAATAAGTGCACCAAAATGAAAGTATACTATGGTGTGTGCCAATCTTAGTGTGACAATCATGCATATAATAAGACCATGAAGAACAAGTTAACATAATAATCATAAACGCATAGAAATAGGTAGATCTATAGAATTTCCTGAAACAGACACAAAATCATGAATACAAATACAAACCCAAGTTAATTAACTACTCCCTACAAAAAGTTCCATGGAAAATATTGAGTTAAATTCCATGGATCTAGGAAAATAAGAGAAAAAAAGGAAAAGGAAAAGAAAAAGAAAGAGAAGACAAGAAAAACACTAGAGAGAGAGAGAAATCTCCTCTTCCTTCCTACCTAAATATAAAATTGCCTACATTTTTAACTCTAGAAGACTAAACGCTCCTATATATAGAAGTAGGAAATTGGGCCTTCAAAAAAGGTAAAAAATAGGCAAAAAAACCCGAGCAGTCGCAAACAACATGGGTTGTGCAGTTGGGTACGATCATCCCGGCTGGGGGCTAACATGGACCGTGTCACCTGGAACGGCCATGCCAACTTGTGCTGACACTGGCCAGGTGGTCTGTCACGGGCTGTACCGATCGCGCGGTTATTCAGTTGGTCCTCCATTTTTGAACTTCTGAATCATGCGCCCACATTATTTAGTTCAAACCGTTTTTCTGGAAGCACTTCTTGATCAGTTGAAAGGTGCAGGCCATTTGAATTCTTGTGGACCGTTTGCTGGGAGTCATTTTCTGAGAAAAATGGTAGCGTGGCTTTGTCATTCTTCGAACCTTGTGGGCTGGTCTTTGAATGTGGGGGTTAAATGACACAGGTCATGTGAAATGGAACGTCTCGTGTCCATACTTAGCCTTACAAAGAATTGGGGCGACAATGTCGTGTTGCACCAAACAGACCGTGGTAAGGGGCTATGGAACAGCTATGCTTGCCCAAACGACTCGTGCTGGGTGGAACAGCTCATGATGGGCGGAATGGCTTATGATGGAGGGGCTTGACACAAGGCTGCCTCGTGCTGGAGGTCCCCGGCATGGCCGTGTCGGCTAGTGCTGACGCAACTTTTCCAAATTTTGGTTTTTCCTTCAACTTGTTTGTACCGCTACGGATGAACCGCTGATCCTATTTGAGAGTTCTTGCAGTTGATTTTATAGTGCTCAAGAAGATGAATCTAATGGTACTACCCTTGGACTCTAATTCTTTTCATACCATTCCTAGAAATCTGTACCATTCTCGGATCTCAACTCCTCCGCTCCATTGTCTTACTTCTTCGACCCTTATATCTTATACCACATTTTAACTTGTGACCTTTACTCTTCTTAAATCCTTTCAAATGGTCGTCTACTATCTACTACCACCCTTTTGGATGGCCTTCTACAAACTACGTTGAAGTGCTCAAGAGCATCCTAATAATAAGCTCACAAAAGAAGATCCAGGTGCTCGTGAGGAAATAGTGCCCATTAGATCCAATTAAGTCTACAAAAATAGGTATTTGGATAAGAACACTAATAACAGGTAACTAAGCCCTTTGTAATGTAAAAATAACTAAAAATAGAAATCAAGCAAACAAAACATAATAACAAATATGTCAAATGCATTGGCTAACACATGCATGAAGGTCCAGATCACGCCTAGATATGTGCGACGCCACACGCCCATCGGCTTAGTTGACCAATGATCGAACTGTGAGCGACGTTGGCATAACAAATGAGCCTAACAATTTTAGCGTCCTAGCATAACAAATGAACCTAGTTTAACCAATACCAATAAAAGTCACTTTCATAAAATTTAATAGTATGTTAGAAACTGCAAATTAAAATTTAAAAATATTCATAGACGGTATTAACATCTTATTTGATCGGAATTGATTTTTGCAGAACCGGTCAACTTTTTTATTTTTACACTTAGGTCCCTCAAAGAATGTGGGAAAAGTCAATTTGCCCAAGTTTTGGCTTACTGCAACAACATATTGTTTTTTCGGTTAATGCAATAAGACAATTAGCCAATTTTTTTAATAGGAATATTGTTGTAATTGGTTTTAAATCTTGAACAGTAAAACCCTCTGAATTATACATGAAAGAGAAACAATCCATTCATTTATTTCCTTGGTCCCACTTCTGCTGTAAAATTATAAAAACTACCCTGAGGTAATAATTGTGGTTTCTTGTTATGTACAATTGTCCTCTGCCGGGGAAAAAATTCGGTCATCAGTTTGAATTTATTAAAAAAGTGTGGTCATGATAAACAATGATTTCAATACACCCATGTGTATTTAGTTTTGTGTATGATCATAATTTTGAAACTTATTTTTGAATGGTTGGGTTAAAAATTGTGACAACCGATAGATATGTAAATAACATAATAATTAGTGCATAAATTCTCATAACCGTAGATTAAAAATTAAATAATATTAAAATAACATATAACAAATAACAAATGTTCTTATATAAACAAATGTTCCGAATTCAAATAAATAATGACCTTGAATACTATCTGTCTAGAACCAACTAACAACTCAAAGAATAGTGTCCCCCATCCTCAGTTTGTGAGAATCAAGATACTTACCAAAACCCTTTAGGGATAGGGTTTTGAGCCTCTTGCTCCCCGAGTAGTTCATGTGTCACTCTTTACCTTGGCACCTCAACATGACAGGGGTCTTGACTTTTGGTAGAAATGGTACGATGTGCCTTGGGATGTACTAAATTATAAACAGAAAAATACAGTTAGTATATATGAAAGTAATATAAAGAAAATTTTAAATAAAAATTAGAATACATGCGTAACGGGTAGGACTTGCCAATAATGGAACCGACCAAAGTTTTTTGTTTTATCGTGCAGCTAAAAGGTGGAATAGTTTTAGCTAAGTTATAATGCGAGCGCTCCTACTATGAATCACTCAATATCTATATTGGTCAATGATATTATGACTAATTAATAAAATATAAGTAACAAATAAATAGAATGTAGAAAACTAAACAAAAATCCGGTCACCTCTATTGAGGAATGACTTGTGGAACCTTCGTTGTTAGCCATGAATTCGAAAATTCATATCAATCAGATGAAATATTGATAGAAATTGGTTCGCAGATGTTGTCGGTTATAATTACAGGACGTGACCAAAGTGGCTGACAATGTCAATCGGAAAGAGATTTTTGGTAGACAAAGATGTCTGACATTGGCCTACAATTGGTTAAGTCGGCCATGTGTAGCACGTACATGTCAGTTCAAAATAGTGGCATGGTTGACATGTAGAAGCAACGTCGCTCATGAGTCGTAAAGACCGAGCATTGAGTGCGACAGACAAATAATTTTGCATTTAAAACCTTAAAGCAAGCTTAAACACATGTTAGCAACATCGGTAACATGTCACTTAAACCGATGGGCAAAGCTAGCGGGTGCAACGTCTCAATCTTGAAAAATGCATGTTTAAGAAAAAGTGATGTCGCACGACAATATCATTAAACAAAGGTGGGATGATAGGCCTCCGACGTCACTTTTAACCCTAGCAGCTACGGCAAAAGTTACAGAAACACGGAAAAAATCATGCTCGGAAAACACAAAATAACACAAATTCATCCAAAAGAATGCATATTAGGTAAGTTCACACTATAACTAATTCATAAGAACTACAAAACTAAAACCTACCAACCAACACAATTGACAATCCATATACATAACAATTTCAATGAAAAAAAATAGAAAAATTAAGAATTTGAGTCAATCGAGAAACCATACCTTTGAGAAGAGAGGGTGGGGAACTGTTAGAATTCAAGAGATATTTAAAAGTAAGTGTTTGAAATGTAATGGAACAAAAATTGACGAGAGTCTTTGAGTAATTTAAATATATAGGAGCTGGAAAAAACCTAGTTTTTGTTCATTGTTTAATCAGTGAAGTAATTGGATAATGGGTTAAGGAAATAAGTTTAAATATTAAAAGTGGTTAAAATTGTTTGATGATGAAAACCTGAAGTTTGACATGTTTCAATGATTAAAAATGTATTTTACTCTATACTTTATTTTGTGCACGCGCAGTGTACGTGGAAATTTTTTCATCAAAGTAATATGTTGTAGCATGCTATAGAGTGCATGATCGTGGCATGCACTTTTTTCAATGACACCAATTCCGTGAAACTATCAATTCAAATAGCATGAACCACACATCAATAATCCAATCGAAATCAAGTTCACAAGCATACTTTTATCCAAATTGAATAAGCTGGAATCATCACAAACACAATCAAATCCATACAACAATAACAAGCACAACCCAAAATACAGGAAATAGTTTCAGTTCCAACAAGAACAAGTCTAAAAAAAATAACTCTAGTCCTGACCAGCACTCGATCAGATTTGTTTTCTTGGGCTGATAGATTATCTTCAGCATCATGTCCTTAAAATTCACACTGTCTATCATCCCTTGATGTACAAAATCATCATCATTACATAAAGTTGGAGCTGGAGCAGGAGCTGAGGCAGAAGCCGAAGCCGGAGAAGGAATGTTTTTTCCTTTCCTAGTTGGTTAAGAGTGGGTTGTAAGATAGTTGAATGATGTGAAATGTGTATTGGGTTAAATTTTCTTCTAAGAGTAAGTATATTGGTCATGTTGTCCATGGAAGTGCAAATGGATGATAGTTATCTTTTTTATTAACTTAAACTTGCTCACAGACATATTTAAATTCAAGGAAAAAAAGTAGCTAGAGTTAGCATTCAAAGCCAGTACCGCCGAGTCATATCTTATTTATCTTCAGTTGTTTTATAGAATGGAGGCATTCATTTGTTGGTTTTGTTGTTGTGGAATTCTAAGTTTGTGGAACTAGTGTAAGAACTTTGTTTTCATAGTTTAAGATGGAATTTCATGTTTTGGTATATGAAAGTTATAACTTATCATGTTTCAGTAGTTTCATATTAAATCAAAGTAGTGGTTCAAATAATGCACAACTGGTGCACTTACATTAAAACAATTTAGTATAAGTATAGAAAATACTTAACGGAGAATAATTAATTCATATTGTTTACCATTATCATTTTTACACTATTTATATATGAAGCTATTTCGTGAGATGTCATAATTTTAGCCCTAGCATGCGAAAAATGCATTGAATTTCATTATTTCAGATATCCAAGTAAGCCAAAGAAGAAACAATAATGCCAACATTAAATATATATTTCTTTATGTTTGTTCACATACAATGCACATGGATGGTAGGTGTCTTTTCTATCAATTAAAATTGCTCGCAAAATATTTCAACTGAAAGCGAAAGTAGCAAGAATTAGTGTTCCAGGTCGGTACCGCTGAATCTTAGCTTATTTATCTTCTGTTATTAGAAAATAGGTACTCTTTTGTATGTTTTGGTAGACGGAAGTTATAACTTATAAGGTTTCAGGAGGTTCGTATAAAAAAGGAGTAGTAATGTATCAAATAGTGTCTAATTAGTGCACTTACATTTAACATTTTGAGTATAAGTATAGAAACTATTTAATGGAAAAGAAATATAAAATTCCTATTTTTACTACTATCATTTTAACACTGTTTATATTTAAATCTACTTCGTATGAGACATATAAATAGAACATATTAAAATTTAGCCCTAGCATGCGAACAATGCATTAAATTTCATTTAATTCAGATATCGAAGTAAGCAATAGAAGAAGCAATAATGCTGACATTGAAGATTTATTCTTTGAATTTTCGCATAGACATTGCACATGCACGATATGTCGCTTTTCTATCAATTAAAATTTCACACAAACATATTTACACTCAAGGACAAAAGCATGAAAATAGTTTCATTTCCAACAAGCACAAGTATAAAATAAAAATAACTATAATCTTGACCAGCAAAACACTCGATCAGGTTTGTTTTCTTGGGCTGATAGATTATCTTCTGCACCATGTCCTTGAAATTAAAACTATCCATCATCCCTTGAAGTATAATATCATCAGCACTGTAAGTTGAAGTTAGAGCTAAAGTTGGAGCTGGAGGTGAGACCAAAGCTGGAGCTTGAGCTAGAGTAATACTTGAAATAATATGTTGAGGACATAATTATATTTTCATTCACTATTGGATTTGTAACTAATCTAGTTTTTTTGACATATTAACATAGTATACTTTGGCACACACTTACTACAATGTTTGAATTAGATGTACGACTCTTAACTAGATTACTTTCAGCAAATGAACTTTCCCACACACATGTTTAAATTCAAGCATGAAAGTATCAAGTTGTAGCGTGCCAAAGAGTGCATGACCGGTGCACACATATTTACATTTTTAGTATAATTTCAAAAAGCTTCTTAAGGAATAAAAAAAGTATAAATGATTATTTTGATTATAATCGTTTTCACCATTTTCATACGTTTTAATTTCTTGATTGTGAAGGTTTCTCAACCTTTAACATGCAACGAAACTTTAATTGACGAAGTCTTTCAGTCTTTTCAATACATCAGAGCTTGAAAATAAGGTATTCCCATAAAACCCTTTTTTAGCTTAACATTTTCTAACCCAACCTTTGAACGTCTCTAGAACAAAAACATCAATAGAGAATTTCAAAAAAGCCTAGTTTTAGTTCATTGTTCAATATGTGAACTAGTCGAGAATGGGTCAAGGATTAATGTCCAAGAACACGATGATGATAGAAAAAACTTATCACTTAAATAAGTTTAATTATTAACAGTGGTAAAAAATTGTTTGATGATGATAATTTGAACTTTGACATAATTCAATGATTAAAAATGTACTATACTCCATTATTTATTTTGTGCACACGCAATGTACGTGAAAATTCTAGTATCAAAGTAGTAAGTTGTAGCATGTTAAAGAGTGTATGATCGGTTCATGGACCTTTTTTTTCAAATAAACCAATTCCATGAAACCATTAATTCAAATATTAAGAAGCACACATCAATAATCCAATCAAAATCAATTCACAAGCATACTTTTATCCAAATCGATTCTGCACGAATCATCACACGCATAATCAACAGTATCAACTCTATACAAAAACATCAAGCACAACTCAGAAGTTTGAAATAGTTCCACTTCCAACAGGAACAAATCTCAAATAAAAAAATTATATTCCTGACCAGCAAAACACTTGATCATATTTGTTTTCTTAGGCTGATAGATTATCCTTTGTACCATGTCTTTGAAATTCACACTGTCCATCATCCCTTGAAGTTTAATGTCATCAATACATGAAGCCGGAGTTGGAGATGAGGCCGAGGCCGAAGTCGAAGCCAAAGCCGGAGATGGAGCTTGAAAGGTTTTTTTCCTTTCCTACTTGGTTAAGAGTGGGTTTGATGATAGTTGAATGATGTTTTGAAATGTGTATTGGGTTGTTTTGAAATGTGTATTGGGTTGAATTTTCCTCTAAGAGTAAGTATATAAGTCATTTTATGCGCGTGCAGTTTATGCGTATGATAGTTATCTTTATAATCAACTTAAACTTTCTTATAAACATATTTGAATTTAAGAATAGAATTATGAAGTTTAATCAAGTTAAGTAGTGCATGAATAGTCCACGTACATTTTATATTTTTATTTTATGTTTAGAAGCCACTTAAAGAAGTTAAATTGTAGAAATTTCCATTCTTAAATATCATTTTAATATTCATTATACTTGAATTAACTTCATATAAAATAATATGAGGCATATTAAAGTTTTGCCTAGGAACATGAACAATGTGAGCGGCCTTATACACTTAACTAGGACTAATTGCATTTAGTTCAGTTCAAGTGGCACTATTGGATTTACTATACACTAATAGATGGTAATATAACTTCTCCAAAGAAACATTCATAATCCAAATATAAAACTAGAAGAAAAAAATTGAAATAACTTTTATTTAAAATCTCTACTTATAGTACAAATAGTAGCCCAAAAAAGTAAATATTACTACACACTCATGATCTCATTTAATTTACATATAAATTTATTAATTATGTTCATGATCAAATAGTGGACTGAAATTTCTTGATTCAAAAATTTTCCTTTACGTTTCTTAACATAAAAGAAATGTATAAAGTCTTTGCAGACATACATGTTTTTATTTAGAATAGTTTTGTATCATTTGTTTATTAAGTATATTTGTATATCTTTTCCTTTAAATATGTAAAAAGTTAGTTTTTATTTATCATGCTACTTCTTCTAGGACGGACGAACTATGATTTTCATACCAAACCAAAAACAATGATTAACATAAACAAAGATTACTATTTTTTTACATGAGCGATGCACGAGTTGATATGTCATTTATCTTTGATAAAAACCTCTTAAACAAGTTTAAACTAAAGAAAAGAATGATAACATGGTGTGAGACAAATTTGTTGTTCTTATTTGGACAAAGGGATACTTGAATTGATAGTGAATGCATGAACACCGTGTAAGGGGTAATTCCGCCTACCTTGTGCCAAACAGTCAACATATTTGGTGATCTGATGACAAGGGAGGTGGCGACCAAAACCCCTGTGAATGATCATCATTTCGTAACTATAATGATCTTACGGTAGCAAAATTCGTTATTGGGTAAGTACCAACTGCATAATAAGCCCTTGATGGTGGCGATTCATTTATTTGGAAAGTGGCACAATCTTCTATAGAACAGGGTCGTCCAGCGTTTTGTTTCATGTTGTCCCCTAATCAAATATAATGGTTTTTCCCTTCTCTTTTCTAATAATTTGGGTTGGATGTTGTTAAATCAGTCAAATAGAACTGAACCAAATCGGGCTGGATCATCACAATACGACATTATTTTAAAGCTATATTTTAAATTCCTTCATGAGGATGGTTCACTCTAACACTCAATGTAAAAGAAGGTTGTCTATCGATTATCAATAAAATGGTGGGATAATCCTATAAGTAAACTCAAAAGAGAATTATTCTTTTTTAAGTTTTAGCAGGCATAATAGTGCATGACCAGTGCATGTACATTATTATTTATAGCATACAATCATGCGCTACTTAGCTTAATATATATATATATATATATATATTACTATTCTTACTATTATCATTTTCACATTTGTTATATATATATATATATTTCATCTAAAATATAAAATTATTAGAGTGTAGTTCAATCACGCGAGCAATGCATTTGACCTCAATATGTTTAACTAAGATTCATTCTGTCAATATGTTAAATATAACTGATCTTTTATATTCCTATTCCCAATACGTGGTTGACATGTCGCTTTTATATCAAATAAACTTGCCCATGTAAACTTTTCAAACATGTATAGAAATAGCAAGTTGTAGCGTTTCATATTGTACACAACTAGTGCATGCACGTGTTACACTTTTAGTATAATTTTAGAAACTACTTAATAAATGAAACTTGTACAAATTATTATTCCTACTCCTTTTCGCAAATGTTTAGTATGTTGAGTTCTTTATCATGCAGGTATTTTTACCCTTTAACACGTAAAAGACAAAAAAATAATGAGGGGGTATGTCGAGCATGAAAAATAGGTAGTCCTCAGAAAAACCCTTTGTTTATTCACTGAACATTTTCAAACAAAAACCTTGATCTTCTTTCAAAAATAAATCTTATTTTAAATTTCAGGAAAAAAACCCAAGCCTAGGTTCATTGTTCAAGTTGTGAGCTAATCAAAGAATGGGTCACCGAAAAAAGAAGGTTGACGTCGTTATCGAATACTTTGGTATGGGAAAGTCCAAGCGAAATTGGAAAATAATAGTTGAAGGTAAAGCTTTTGATCCATATGTGATGTATGATAAGTATGCCATATTCTATTTAGGAATATGCTCATTTATGGTACATGCTTTTTTCCATTTCTCAGTTTGTTAATAATGGATTGTAAGATAATTGAATGATGTTATTGAGTGTGTGCGGGGTTGGAATTTCATTAAATGACTTGTTATTTATGGTAGCACAATATTTTGTGACATTTTGATTTTGAGAAATTTATCATTTATTGTTTTGTTTATGCGATTTAGGAGATTTAGGGTATCATTACTTGAGGTACGAAGTGACCATTTTTTTTTGTGTATTTTCAGATAATGAAGATATGTTTACTATAAGACTACACTAGGGTGATATTTTCATAAATGGGAAAATATAGTGTATGTTGTGGCGTGGAGTGGAGTGGAGTGGAGTGGGGAGGGTTCAGAGTTGGTTTTGTGGATGGAACAAAGGCTAAAATTTATATTTTCCGGAACTGGATTTTATGGTAGAATAATTGGGCTATTCTATGACAAAAACCATTTTAACGAGTTACGTTAGCCCTAATATTTTTTTTGAAAAAATTTTTACCCTCCAAACAACAGTTTATAATTGTATTAGGTTCCTAATAGTAATCAATTTCCAAAGATATGTTGTGTAAAAATATAAAGATGAAGACAGAATGCGAGGTTAATATGTCATTGTGTGTGCATGATTTATATATGCACGTAAGTTTGGATGCAAAGATTCATAGACATTGGAGATTGAAAAACCAACTATAAGTTTTAATACGAAATAGAGATGTAATTATGCTAACGAAACCAAAGAGTATATTCTTAATTTTGTGCATGGACAATGCACGTGGACAATAAGTTTCTTTTCAATCAATTAAAATTGCTCACAAACATATTTAAATTCAAGGATAAAAGTAGCAAGAATTAGCGCTTCAAGCCGGTACGGCCAAGTCTTAGCTTATTTATCTTCAGCTGCTATCTAAAAAGAAGGCATTCTTTTGTTGGTTTGAGTGCTCTGGACTTATGAGTTTGTGGAACTTGTTCAAGAACCTTGTTTTTGTAGTTTAAGATGGCATTTTATATTTTTGTAGCTAGAAGTTATAACTTGTATAGTTTCAGGAGATTCTTATAAAAAAAATGTAGTAGCGCTTCAAATAGTGCACGACTAGTGCCCTTACATTAAACATTTGCAATATATGTATAGAAACTACTTAACTGATAGCAAATATGCAATTTCTAGTTTTACTATTGTCATTTTCACACTGTTTATATATGAATCTAATTTGTATAAAATATAAATAGGACATATTAAAATTTATCCCTAGCATGAGAACATTGCATTGAATTTCATTTAGTTCAGATACTAAAGCGAGCTACATAAGCTACAGAAGAAGCAATAATTCCGACATTAAAGATATATTTTTTAAGTTTTTGCACGTACAATGCACGTGGACGATGAGTCTCTTTTATATCAATTAAAATTGCTCATAAACATATTTAAACTCAAGGACAAAAGTATCAAGAATTAGTTTTTCATCTTTAGGTTTTATTCAGAAAGGAGGCATTTTTTTTATTGGTTTGTTTGTTGTGGACTTCCAAATTTGTGGAACTTGTGTAAGAACCCTTTTTCATAGATTAGGATGACATTTTATGTTTAGTTAGCTGGAAGTTATAACTTATAAATTATCAGGTGTTACTTATAAAAAATGTGGTAGTGTTTCAGATAGTGCCCAACTGGTGCACCTACAATTTACATTTTTAGTATAAGTATAGAAACTACTTAACAGTTAAAAAATATACAATTCCTATTTTTACTATTATCATTTTCACACTATTTATATATGAATCTACTTAGTATAAAATATATAAATTGGAAATATTAAAACTTAGCCAAAGCATGTCAACAATGCATTGAATTTCCATTAATTCAAATATTGAAGAAAGCAATAACAGAAGCAGCAATGCTTACATTAAAGGTATATTATTTGAATTTTTCCATAGACAAGGCACGTGGATCATAGGACGCTTTTTTATCAATTAAAATCTCTCAAAAATATATTTAAACTTAAGGACAAAAGTCTAAAATAGTTTCACTTCCAAAAAGCGCAAGTCTAAAATAAAAGTAATTATACTCCTGACCAGCAAAACACTCGATTAGGTTTGCTTTCTTGGGCTGACAGAATATCTTCTGCACCATGTCCTTGAAATTCACACTTTCCATCATGCCTTGAAGTACAATATCATCAACATACGAAGCTGAAGTTGGAGCTAGAGCTAGGGCTGGAGCTGAGGCCGAAGGTGAAGCTTGAGCTGGACTAATTCTTCAAACAATATGTTGAGGACATAATCATATTTTCATTCACTATTACTTTTGCAACTTATCTATTTTTTTATAAACAAAATAAATGTAGTTGAGTTTGGTACACTCACTACAATGTTTGAATCAGGTGTACGATACTTCAGTAGATTACTTTCAGCAAAAAACTTTTTCGCAAACATATTTAGATTCAAGCATGAAATTAGTAAGTTGTAGCGTGCCAAAGAGTGAATGACCGGTGCACCCTCGTGTTATATTTTTAGTATAAGTTCAAAAGGCTACTTAACAAACAATAAAAGTACAAATGATTATTTGGACTATAATCATATTCACCATGGTTATAGGTTAAGTTCTTGATTGTGGAGGTTTCTCTGCCATTAACATGTAACGAAGGTGAAATTAACGAGTCTTTCAGCCTTTTCAATACATTGGAGCTGAAAAATAAGGTAGTCCTGTAAAACTCCCTTTTTCACTTAACATTTTTAAACTCAAGTTTTAAACTTCATTTGAACAAAAATATCAATTGAAAATTTCAAAAAACCCTACTTTAGGTTCATTGTTCAATCCGTGAAGTAATCGGAGAATGGGTCAAGGATTAACATCTAAGAAGACGACGATGATAAAAAAAATTAAATAAGTGTAATGATTAAAAGTGGTTGAACATTGTTTCATAATGAAAACCCTAACTTAAACATAATTCAATGATTAAAAATGCACTTTATTCAATTCTTTATTTTGTGCACGGGCAATGTATGTTGTAACTCAAGCAATAAAGTAGTAGGTTTTAACGTTCCAAAGAGTGCATGCATATTTTATTTTCAATGACACCAATTTCATGAAACCATTAATTCAAACAATAGGAAGCACACATCAATAATCCAATCAAAATCAGGTTCAAAAGCATACTTTTATCCAAATCGAATCTGCCCGAATTATCAAAAACTTAATCAACTCCATACAACAATCAAGGACCACCCAAAAGTCTGAAAATAGTTCCCTTTTTCTAACAAGCCCAAGTTTAAAATAAAAATAACTCTATTCCTGACCAGCAAAACACTCGATCAGGTTTGTTTTCTTGGGCTGGTATATTATTTTCGACACCATGTCCTATAAATTCACATCGTTCATCATCCCTTGAAGTATAATGTCATCAAAACACGAAGATGGAGCTGGAGGTTAGATCAAGGCCTAAGCTGAAGCCGGGGCTGGAGCTTGAAAGGTTATTTTTTCCCTTTCCTGGTTTGTTAAGAATAGGTTGTAAGATAATTGAAGAATGTTCTGAAATCATTATTGGGTTGAATTTTCCTTTAAGAGTATGTATAACGGTCATTTTGTGCACGGATAGTGCACGTGGATGATAGTTATCTTTTCTATCAACTTAAACCGGCTTTTAAACATATTTGAATTAATTAATTGAAATAGCAAGTTGTAGCATGTTAAGTAGTGCATGACTAGTCTATGCACATTTTAATTTTATGTTTAGAAGTCACTTAATGAATTAAAATGTACAAAAGTCCATTCTTAAAATATCATTTTCACATTCATTATACTTGAATCAACTTCATATAAAATAATATCAGACATATGAAAGTTTAGCCTAACCACACAAACAATACAAGTGACCTTACACACTCTAGGACTAATTGCATTTAGTTCAGTTATACTAGAATTATTGGATATACTATCCACTAATAGATGGTAATATTACTTCTCTAAACAAATACTCATAATCCAAATATAAAATTAGGAAAAAAATTGAAATAGTTTTATTTAAAATCTCTGCTTATAGAACAAATACTAGTCCAAAAAAGGATATATTACTGCACACTGATCTTCCTTAATTTACAAATAATTTTTTTAGTTTCGTTCATGATCAAATAGTGGATTGGAATCACTTGTTTTGAAAAGTTTCCTTTACGTTTCGTAAAGACTTTGCGGGCATACATGTTTTTATTTTGAATAGTCTTGTATAATTTGTTTAATACGTAAATTTGTATATCTTTTACTTTAAGAAGTAGAAATTAGTTTTTGTTTATCATGCTACTTCTTCTAGGGTGGAGGTAGTATGATTTTCCATACAAAACCAAATACAATGATTAACATAAACACGATTATTATTATTTTTTCACAAGTGATACACGAGCTTACAAGTCATTTATCTCTGAAATAAACCAGTCGAACAAGTTTAAACTAAAGCATAGGAAAAAAAACATGGTGTGAGAGACAAATTTGTTGTTCTTATTGGATGAAGGGATATTTGAATTGATAGTGAATGTATGAATACCATGTATGGGGGGATTAATGCCTACCTAATGCTGGACAGTCAAGGGAGTTGGTGACTTTATGACAAGGGAGCTGGCGACTAAAACCTCGGTGAGTGGTGATCATAACTATAATGATATTACGGTAGTGAAAATCATTATTGGATAAGTACCAACCCACATGACTGGCTCTTGGCGATGGAAGTTCTATTTCGAAAGTGGTTCAATCTGCCAAAGAACGGAGTCGTCAACCATTTTGTTTCATCCTCCCCCCTTTTACTTTTCCTTTATAATTTTCTGGATTTGGAATAGGATTTAGGCCCACCCAAATTTAATGATTTTTCCCTTCCTTTTTTTTAGAATGATTAGGGTTGGATGTTGTGAAATTAGTCAAACAGAATTGAACCGAATCGAGATGGATCATCCCAATACAATATCACTTTTGTGTGGATCATCACAATACAACATTTTTTGAAGCTATACTTTAAATTCTTTAAGGGAGATGGTACATTCCAACACTCAATGTACAAGGGAAGCTATCAATTGATTATCAATAAAATGGGGGATAATCCTATAAGTATACCCAAAAAATAAATTATACTGTTTTAAGTAATAGCTCGCTAAATGGTGCATGACCGGTGCATGCACGCTATTTCTTTAGAGTATAAGTTCATATGCTACTTAGGAAAACTAAAAAAATGTACAAATTACTATTCTTACTATTATCATTTTCGTATTTGTTATATATAAATTTATTTCTTCTAAGATATAAAAATAATACACATGTTAGAGTTTAGTCCAAGCACGCAAGCAATGCATTTGACCTCAATATGTTTAACTAAGATTGGTTCTGTCAATATATTTAAAATAACATATCTTTTCTATTCCTATTCTCAATACGTAGTTGATAGTCGCTTTTATATATAAATACACTTGCCCATGGAAACTTTTCAACACGAGTATTGAAGTAGCAAGTATTAGCGTGTCATATTGTGCACGACTGGTCCATGGACGTGTTACACTTTTTTAGTATGGGTTTAGAAGCTACTTAATGAATGAAAAATGAAGAAATTACTATTCTCACTCATTTTACCGCTTGTTATGTATGTTGAGTCCTTTATCATGAAGGTATTTTTGCCCTTTAAAATGTAAAAGACAAAAACAAATAATGAGGGTAAATAGAGCAGGAAAATTAGCTAGTTCTGAGAATAACCTTTTGTTTCTTCACTTGACATTTTCAAACAAACCCCATTATCTTCTTCCATAAAAAAATTATTGCAAATTTTAGGGGAAAAAACCAAGCCTAGGTTCATTGTTCAATTTCTGAGGTAACTAGAGAATGGGTATCCCAAAGAAGAAGGTTAACGGTGGTATCGAATACTTGGTATCGGAAATTCCAAGAAAAATTGAAAAGTAACCATCAAAGGTAAAGATTTTGATTCATATGTGATGTACGATAAGTATGTCTAATTCTATCTAACAGTACGATCATGTACGGTGCATGCTTGAAAGATTTTTTTCTCTTTCCTAATTTGTTAATAATGGGTTGTAAAATAATTGAAAATTTGTTATTGAATGTGTACGCGGTTGGAAATTCCTTTAATGACTTGTTTATTTATGGTAGCATAATACTTTCTGACCTTTTGATTTGGAGAAATTATTATTTATTTTTTGTTTATGTGAATTAGAGCATTTAGGGTAGCATTACTTGAGGTACGAACTAACCATTATTTTCTATATTCAGTGTACTTTCAAATAATGAAGACATGTTTACTATTAGACTACACCTTGGTGGTATTTTCACACAAGGAGAATGTATAGCATATGTTGTGGGGTGTGGGGAGGGGAGGGTGCAAAGTTGGTTGTGTATGTGGAATTAAGGCTAAAAGGTTATGTCTAGCAAAACTGGATTTGATGTTAGAAGAATTGGGCTATTCTATGACAATGAAAATTTTAATGAGTTATGTTAGCCCTAATTTTCTTTAAATAATGTTTTACACTCCACACAAATTTTTATGATTTTATCATGCTCCTAACATTAGTAGAGAGCCTCTATTAAAGGCTGCAATGGAAGAATGTTATAAACTTTTTGCTTATAACTGCCTAAAAATGACCTTTCCAAACTCGGCAACCTCTATTTAGACCCCTCTTTCGAAATTAGAGGCAGTTAATGCTCCATTATGGTAGTTTTTTTATAACCACCTTTAATTAAGGTGACTTAAGGCGGTTCAAGGTAGAACCGCCTTTAATTAACCCTTATTAAAGGGGGTTGTGGCAAAATGCCTTTGAAAATGACCCCTTCCGAGTTCAAATATTAGGTAAGAATTTGTTTTTGAGCTCGGAAAAACATGGTGTCCATATTACAATGAGAAGATATATTTTATGAGTTCGAAAAATATTTTCCAATTTTGGTTGGAAAATATTTAACCATGTCTTAGTAAATAAAAATACCATTTCTGAGTTTAGAAATGACCCGCATATTAAAAAAACATGCCCAATTCATTAAATGCAACAAAATCCTAAAATTTTGAAGAAGAGGCTCGATTTCCTTTCCCATTGTTGAAGAAAAGGTTTTATACTTGAGAGTTCATCATTTGTATTTGGAGAAGGTTAGTTTTATCCCAATTATGTACTTAACGATCTTGAAATAATACAAGGTGTATTTAATGATTTATACATATACATACATACATACATATATATATATGTATATATAGGGTTATGATTATTGTTGAATGGATCCTCATGTGGTTCCTTTTTATTGACTTTTAGGATAATGGATCAAGATGAACTAGTTGGTAATGATCTTAGAAAATCACCCGAGTACAAGCCATTGGTTGAAATATTTATTTCATTTATATTTGAACATGCTTTTAAATATAGTTATTTGCGGGTACGATGCCCACGTAAGAATTGTATAAATGATGGGTATGTACGGAGGAAGAAGTTACGGGAACATCTCATAATGAGGGTGTTCCAAAAATTTCTTCACTGATTGGGTAAGGCATGAGGAAGATGTGGTAGCCTCTCCTTCGAATTAATGGGAGGAAACGATGATGGGTGATGAATTACATGTATACTTGGAGTTTGATAAAAATGGTGGAAGATATCGCAAGGGAATTCAAAGGTAAGTCGGAGTCGTTACAAGGTTTGATTGATAACAAATGGACGCCTTTGTAAAATGGTTTGAAACACACAGTTCTGAGTGCGACTCTACGGATAATGAGCTTGAAGGAAAAAATTTGATGGACAGATAAGTCAATGATCGAGGATCTCAAGTTGTTTAGGGATTTGCTTCCCAACGGTAATATAATGCCTGATAGGTCGTATGCTGCAAAAATAAACTATGCCCGATGAAATTGGAATTCCAAAAAATCCATGCATGCTCAAACGATTTTATGTTGTATGGGGGGCAGTAGATAAAGATTGAGAAACTTATCATCAAGTATGCGGCGAGTCTCGGTACAAGTTAAAGATAGGTGTGATTGCTGTGGGTGCGGAAGTTTCATTGAAATCAAAGAAAAAGACACCGACTAAAGTGTTATAGTACCTCCTGGTTATTCCCCGTTTGAAGAATTTGTATGCGTGTAGGGAAGATTCAAAGTTGTTGTGTTCGCACACTGATAGGGTGCGACCGGCGGATGATGTAATAAAACATGCTTCAAATTGCGAGCAATGGAAGAAAGTAGATACTCTATACCCTGAGTTTGGCAAAAAGTCTCGGCATTTGAGGTTAGGATTGTTAACATAAGGTATGAATCCTTTGGGTAATATGAGTTGCAAACATAGCTATTGGCATGTTATGTTGGTCATATACAACCTTCCGTCTTGGTTGACCATGAAACGTAAGTATGTGTTGTTGTCTTTGATGATATCAAGTCCAAATCAACCGAGTAATGATATTGATGTCTATCTTGCTCCTCTGGTGGAGGATTTATTGACTTTTTTAAGGATGGTGTTCGAGCGTATGATGGTTTGGTGAAACATTTCTTCACTCTTAAAGAGTTGTTATATATCCAATTAATAATTTTCCTGCATATGGGAATTTTTTTGGGTATTCTGTGAAACACCACTTAGCTTGTCTTGTCTGTGAGAAAGACACTGATTTTTGTCATTTAAAACAGGATTGTAAGATCGTTTATCAGGGCCACGTGCGGTATCTTCCCAAGGGGAACCCATGGAGATCGGCCAAAAAATGGTTCAACGGGAAATTGGAGGCAAGAGGCGCCCTGGTGCCACGAACAGGTACAAAGATTTATGAAAGTGTTAAGAATTTTCCCAATGACTTCTTCCATAAGAAAAGAAAAGTTATCTTTAAAAGGAGTTGGAAGAAATGCTCAATTTTTTAACCTACCGTATTGGCAGCATTTGGATGTTAGACATTGTCTGAACATTATGCACATTGAGAAGAATGTTTGTAATTTTTTTGTTTTGACGTTGTTAAATACACCTAGGAAGACAAAGGACTGACTGAAGGCTAGGTTAGATTTGGTTGAGTCGGGTTTTCGGAATAATCTAGGGCCAGTGAGTACCATTGATGATTGTTATTTGTGCCCTTCTTGTTATTCAATGTCGCAATCGGAGAAGAAATATTTTTGTGAGACCCTCAGTAGTGTGAGAGTACCCGGTGCATACTTGTCCAACATCATCACTTTTATGTCAGTCAAGGAGTTGAGTTTAGGTGGGTTGAAGTCACACGATTGTCACAACCTAATCCAAGAAATGAATGTCATTGTAATTCTATCTACATTGCCTTCGCATGTAAGATTGTGCATTACAAAGTTTTGTTTGTTTTTCAAATCCATTTGTCGCAAAAGTGTTAGATTATCAAAGTTGGATAGGTTGCAAGAAATGATTGTTGACGTTTTGTGCCTTATGGAAATGTATTTTCCTCCCCATGTTTTGAAATTATGGTCCACTTGATCGTCCATTTGGTGTGGGAGATAAAGCTATGTGGTCTGGTTTTTCTCAGAGGATGTATCCGTTCGAGAGGTACATGAAAATCTTCAAGCACTTTGTGAAAAATTGGTATAGGCGAGATGCTAGTATTGTGCAGCAAAACGTGACATAAGAGGCCATTGAGTTTTTTATTGATTATATTAAGGAAGTTGAGTTTGTTGGTGTTCTAATCGGTTGACATGGAGGTATTTTGGAATGTGTAGGAGTTAGACAGGAAAAACTATTTAACCCGAGTGCATAAGATTTATGTTCTGTGAAACCACGAGGATGTAGTTCGATAGATCGAGATTCATATGGATGCTATAAGAGTGGGCCGCTCTAATTTAAATGAGGCTCAGGTCCTCCAGTTTCACACTAGGACATTTGCAACATGGTTGTGGAATCATGTAGATGTCGGAGAACATCCAACTAAACTTAAATGGTTGACTTGCAGACCATTGGGGACCTTTCTTTCCTATGAAGGCTATGACATCAATGGATTTATGCTTGCAACAAAATCAATGGATGATAAGAGCATCACTCAAAAACAATGGAGTGTCTCTTGTCTCCGAAGCATTGCATGTTGAAAGTTGGGGTGACGAAAATCCTATGTACGTCCTAAATTGCTACTTTAGCACAATTTTGGAAATTTCGGAGCTTGACTATGTTAGTATGCATGTCCCTATGTTTAAATGTCAGTGGGTGTATATTAGCAACGGACAGCGCACCGAGGATTTGGGCTTCACCTTTGTGGATAAAATTTGGGTTGGCTAGAAGGACAATCCTTTCATATTGGAGTCTCAAGCACACTAGGTTTTCTATGTTAGGGATCCTGTTGATGCTAGGTGTAAGATTGTCGTTGAAGGGAAATGTGCATTCGTTGAATAAAATGATCTAAAAGAAGTTATTGGATTTGAATGCCATACATCAGGTTGTGGATCTGAAGAAGTTATGTTGCTCGAGGATCATGATTGGAGTCTTCAAAGTTTCCTTGGGCGTAGTGATCATGATGAAAGAATGTGGGTCGATGGTAAGGGCAAGATCACACGTAGAAAACTAAGATCAAAGAAGGTGATGATTAAGAAAATAAAGGAAGCATAAGTAGTATGTTAATCGATTTTGAATGTAGTTTAAGTCATTCGTCCAATGATGTACCTTGGTAATTCACGTAGTTCTATTATTGAAATTATTGGTAAACAAATCCTTGTAAGATTTAACTAACATAGAATTAGAAAGACCATAGAAATGCAATTTAGAAGTAGTATTTCAAATCATTAAAATTCAACAACAATCTCAAATATAAATAACACCATAAAGTCTAGTATTTGAAATCGATCATTCATAAGCTTCATTCATCAACATCTTCAATGTCTCCAGTGGAAGTTGTTCATTCAAGTCCAGGTCGGGAGCTTGATGTGAGATGGCGCTCATAACCTCGCTGATATTTCTCCATGAACCTTATCTTAGCCTTCATGGCGCAAAATTCCCTGTGCAACTATTTGTAGCAATCCTTGAAGCCTTTCAAGTAGGCTTTTTCAGTATATACAAAGTATATGGAAACCAACCTATGAATGCATTAAACAATATAGAAAACATAAACAAGAACAAAAATTAATGTAAACTCATTCAGTCATTTGTTACCAACCTTCCTCAATTTTTGACTTCTTTCTCACCTCGGGAGCTTCTGTGCTCTTATAAAACCATTTAGGATCGCGCAACACCCAACCTTTGTTCTCCAAGTATATATTGTCAAAGTACTTCGGCCCTTTTTCCTCCCCTTCTAAAATCAACCCCTCAACACTCTTCAAAGTAAGAGTGATCAAACTCCCATATGGTAGGCGTGTCAACATCTTCTTCGAAGAGGCAAAGTGCAACATATGCTTAAAAATAGCCGCCTCGGGATTGATTTTTCTACCATCAATGATTAATTAGAATAACCTAAGGGGGTGTGATTAGGCTCGTTTATGTGTCCTCCCGAGGGGACCAAATCCTAGCACTAATCTCATACGTAACACGTTGGTCTATAGTAAAAAGGGCTAAATCAAAGGTCTCTGTGATATGAATCTCCTTGCGAAGACTCTGGATTGCGGAAAATCGGATCTTTATTTATTTAAGGATCTCGCCCAACTCAAATAAATGCACGAATCACAGCATCTAGCCCGCATGGTACACTCAACTCGACTTATAAGCGTCTAGCCCGCAGGGTACACTTACAAGGTTTCTCT
>JAULKM010160902.1:0-16421 GCA_032355605.1 Rubia tinctorum | reverse complement strand
AGGGGGGCGCGAGGGTTTCAAACCGTGAGGGCGGCGGGGAGAGGGAGGAGGAGGGCGGCGGCGGCACTGCGAATGAGGGCTTAGCGGAGTTGAGCGACGCTCACGGCGAGGGAGGGTTACCGGGAAGAAGGGTTACAGTGGAGCACGGCGGTGGCAGCATTAGGTTTTGAAGAAGAAAGATAGGTTTGTCATAAGGGGTATTTTTGTCATTGCCAAAATTTCATTGGGCAACGCCGGAATTAGGGAGTTTGGCTATATCGGCACAATTATTTTTGAAATTTAGGGTTGGATTGACACATAAAATAATTAGTTAAGGTTATTTTGGCACTTTCTGAGATTGAAGGGTTATATTGGCACTTTCAACTTAAAGTTAAGGTTATAAATGTATTTATCCCTTTTTCATTCTATGTTTCAATATAAACTTTGTTTACTAGAGTATATCAATAACAATATAATGCGGGATATTATTAGATTACATACTACCTCTGTCCCTATATAAGTATCATGTTTCACTATTCATTAATAAAATTCATAAGTATATAAATGTGAAAATTGTCGTATGAGATCTTGCTACATTTTTTTTATTTTATAAAAGTCACTTGTTGTGATGGGGGTTTTGACAGGCCCATACCCGTTGATTAATTATGAAAAAAATAGATACACGAACAGAGGGGGACAAAACCTTACCTCAAATTAAAAACCAACAACTCTAATAATTATATTACGCCTATTCAACTATGAGTTGTTGATCTTTGAAAGTGTGGAATGGATAAAAAACTATACATTGAGCTTAAACTGATGCCGAATGTAAGGACGTGATGTCGCATCCAATAGTAGTTGCCCTTTGATCTCTTTCGAAAGACCTGTAAAATAAAAAATTAGTGTTTACTTGTTGTGTGCTTCCTACCTTTTTGGGAGCATTCGTCCCAAATGTGTCCAACTTCTGTGCAGCAGCTCCAAGGGACTTTGAATTCTCTACGTATCACTTCCAGGAGGATTAATGAGTCGGTTTTGATTTCTAGCTTGGTGAATCCCTGCCGCCCTACTAGTTGTAAACCAATAAGCATTGCTTTGGCTTCAGCTTGTAGACATGACCGGGGAGTTGATTAACCTTTTTGTCGCTGATAGAATGAACTTCCGTTCTCTGTCTCTGAATATAATACTTGCTCATGATTTTCGTTGCTCAACACTGATCCATCTGTATTCATCTTAATGGTTTAGGGGTGCCTCCATGCTATTTTACGTGAATTGGTTGCTTTCATGTATAGCCTGTACAAAAAAAATCTTTGGAACAAAAGTAGAGAGATCTCAGCTAGCTGTCAGTTTCTGAACCAATATAATATCATTATATTGATTTAGAATTTGAGATATCATCCGGTTTGTACTTGGCTTCACATCATCAAAAAAGTATCTATTTCTAGAATATTAAATACTCCAAATCACAATGCATGGGAGTATTCTTATAAGTGCAATGAAGTTGGTGCTTTTCACATTCCAGTGAAAGAAATATCTATCCCAAAGAAATGTATAATCACTATGTTCAAGGTTAAATGTTTTTTCCATAGTTTTCCAGATTTTCTTTAATTCTGAACATGAGTTGAAAGTCTGATGAATGGTGTCTGAGTCGGTTTTGCAAAAGCACCACCTCGAGGGTAGATTGAAGGACATATCTTCCAGGACATCAAGCATAGAGACAGCCTCCAGTTCACGACACTAATCTTTTTTTGGTAAAAAGTTAGACCATGGGTATTTAAAGGAATGAACCTTAATTTCCCAGAACTTGCTTCCAACTCCCGGATCATTATTCATTCGCTACTTTACATACCTTCTTCAATCTCTCTTCTACCACTTTGTAAGTGGTCTTCCTTCTTCTACCATTCTTGTGAATGGCATTCCTCAATCTTCTACCATCCTTACGAATAGCCTTCTCTGTGACGGTCTCTAAGTAAGCTCACAAAACAAGTAGAAATCAACCAGGTCGTAGAGGTAAAATACACTAGCTACTAAATGCTTACAAAATAGGGAAATTAGGAGAGAAAACCACACGGGGTGATTCTTACCCGCTATTTGTTAAAACACCTAATAAACTAGCTATCCACCAACAAAAGTATCTAAAAAGTGGAGTTGAATACTCTAAAAAAACGTGCATTTCCTGTTTCATCAGGGCTCCACCCCAGCAGGGCCTCCACTTTGCTGGGGTTGATCACCCCCTTGACGAAGGTGAACTTAGCATTGGAATATTTTGGCATAGTTAAGGGAAACAAAACGTTGAAAAGGGAGAAAAATAACTTACTTTGTCAGAAAAGCTCCTAGAAGAGGCCTGGCAAACGACTTGAAGATGGAAAGGGACTTGCGCTTAAAAATGGCGGTTGAGGAAACGTATACGAAAAGTGAACTGGGTTTTTGCTGAAAATGTTGATTTATTTTACCAAAGGTACTCTTGAGATCATAAGAAATAATTATCGCCTAAAAAATTTGTAATCATATGAGTCGTTGGCGTAAAGTTCTTGCCCAAATTGAGGTTGTGACACATAGAGCCTCCACCAACACAGAATGTGGCAAAGTGGTTCAAATGCTTGACAATTATTTTGAAGAAAAAGGAGGACTAAAGAACATCCACGATGCACAACTTTCGGGTACTCACATATGAGAAAATCGATGGTACTCATAGAAGGTCAAACCTTTGGCTCTGTCGGAGGCTATTGTTAAGGGTTGGAGCTGAAACTCCCCATCGGGCTGAACATCATACTACTACTCTACTCTTGGGCCTAAGGTCATATCACATTTTCTACCGGGCCGAAGCCCAACCATCCATCGGAAGATCTCCGAGTCCGATTATACCTCCGAACTACACCTTATTTCAGATACAATTATGGTACTTTAAATATATGGTAACTCCATTATGGTAAGAAAACTATTCCCACGAGGAAATTGAGTATTTACCCTAACACGATTGAAGGATATCTAGGACATCAGCCCTATAAATATTGAGGCATTTGTTCATTCTATTCATTCAATTCCCAATACTTATATTAAATACTCCTGATATGAGTTTAGCATCAGAGTTTCTTCCCCCTGACAGCCCCCGAGGAGTTTGTTTTGCAGGCTTGATGTTACGAAACAAGGTCCAACTATCACGATTGCAGTTCAACACGCATCATTACCCATCTGCGGGTAAAGGGGAAAGTTTTATGATGTCTCTTTATTTAGAATTTTAATATATGAATAAGGGATTTAAGGTTCCACTATGGTGAGCATAGCCCTCTATCTTGTGTTTGTATTATTGGTTTTCTTAGTCTACCTTTAGTCCAAGTGAAAGATTTGCATCCAAAAGAGATATGTTCTAAATCCATGCTATCAGTTAAGTCATTAAAGTTTATAATACTACACATAACAGAAGTGAAATGTTCTTAATAGTCACTGATTCAAGTTATATTATTGAATTCTCCAATGTATATACGTTATGAATTGGGTGAATCTTTCAAATCTTCCCATAATTGTTATCATTCTGCTCAAGTCCTTAGTCCATGAATGAATATCCCCTCCATTGACGTGTACCCCCTCCACTATGAATACTTACTCATGAACTGATCGAAATTACATGTGAATTTGTTTTAAGGTGAGCTGCATATGGTTATTCCACATGGGCCAATTCTATTCATTAGTAGCAGAAATTAATTTCCTTCATGTATTTAATTCATTTAGAGTTTTGGTGAAGATTTTAACTTTATCATAGCAGAATTAGGGGCATGTTGTATCTATGACTTGGTGCATTTCTAGGAATACTCTCAGTTTGAACATCTATTTTAGGCTCAAAATGTATAGATGGGGTTTAGAAAATTTCTTCTCGGTAGACTTCCATGTGGTATTAGTTGTTTCATGGGGTGAAGTATTATACATTGCGAGTCAGAGTGTCCATGTATAGCAAACAAATCTCAATAAAGTGGTACATATTCGTATTCCACCATATATTTATTATTACTCATGAAATAACCTAGTCTAATAGAAAGTCGGGTAAGTTTTACTATATCATTTCCATAAAGATTTTATGGCTGAAGATCAGGTAAGAGCTTTTGTGGCATCATTCATTTGATATAAATTCCAGTGATGTTGCTTACAATTTCAATTAAAAGCATATTGTAATAATAAAGGGGAGGGGAGGGTGTATCAAAAATTGTTACTCATGTAGTAATGATTAGAGATTCTGTGTTTGTTGTGAGTTTTGGCGTCCATTCGAGTACTTTCATCGAAGTCCTTGGAAGTCCAATTCCTTTTAATTCAAATCTTCAAAGATAGTCTTAGAAATCTTCAAAGTTTTTCAACATTTGCCTTGTCACACATAATCCCCCTAGAAAAGTAATAAAAGTGTATAGTCGCTCTTAACTCATCTTGGAGAATTTCAAGGCAAAATGCCACATCTAGAGCACAAAAATGTACAAAAGTGAATCAAAAAAGTCCCAAAATAACTGTATAAAATGGACACATCAATGTCGTTAATGGGTTGTTTAGGTTCTGTAATCATCAATTATAGCAACACATACTTTCTTTTCATCATTAACCAATGGGGTAAACTGTAAATCACCATGTCGGGCCACAAGTTGTGAGTACTACTGAAATTTCCAAACGGGTTCGTACCGTCGGTAGATAGCCCTAGGCACAACGTTTTTGGTTTATTGCCAAACTATAGGTACATATCATCAATATTCTTTCACTAATCACCACCTAAGGTGTGCCAGATCACATTATCTATGGGTTTTAGTATATCAACATGCCACATCGAATGTTTTGAATCTTCCTTATTTGCATACAACCATTTTAACCTTGTAATTATCGGGAGGTACAATAAAACTTTCTTTGGCGATTGTTTGATCATCTTTGTGACAATCTCACTGTCTACATCAACATTTCTAGTCTTTAACTTGTACCATGGCTCATTAAATACCCTGCAACAATCTCTATCTTCATCCTCTCTTCTTAGGTAAAGCATAAAATCATTCGGGAAAGCATGAATCTTTTTGAACTCCATTTCCGTGGGACATAGTATCTTCTTAGCATCATAACCGTCGTCGGGCATAAGATTACGGGCATGGAGTAAACCCTTTGTCAATTACAACACTTCTATCATTCCCTTGTCATAGTGGTTATGTTCAGCTTTCAATTTCATTACACTAAAGGTGGTCGCACTCAATACAGTGTGTTGTGATCCCTCATACAAAGGTGTATCCTTGTCATTGTACATACCTTATAGGACCTCCAATCTACCCACAAACTCTTAAGCTACATCATCTGCTAAATCATCCAACCGCTCGTTGTAATCCATAGGATCCGCAGACTGGTTAGCCTCCACATCATCACGTACATCACCGCCTTCTCCATGCCAAATCCACCTCGTATGCAATTTTTTAAAACCCCAGACTATCAAATGTTCACGCATACCACGCACCCTATCATTAACATCATTTTTGAAATATTTACAAGGACAGCGAATAAATGAACATTTTCCCATCCTTTTATGGTTAGACACGACCTCAAGGAAATCTTCAACAAGTTGAATATACTCATACGAGGTTCTTAGGTTGGATGAAATAAAACCTGCAGGATCCATTAGTATTTTCACACTCTACAAAAAATGTGACAAGTATTCAACACATATAGGTTCAGTTATGAATGAACACACACACAATATACCCATGAAGTAGAGAAAAGAGTTAAATACCTATAATGTATGTTTCACCAATAAAGATTTATGAATGAAAACCCACACCTCCTACACGCTTTACGATTATGAGTAGCCCAATTTAAATTTATAAGAACAAAAAAGTGTTCAGACTAATTCCGAGTTCAGAAGCACATTAGAAAAATAACGCATATGCTATCAAAAGGCCACATTACCGCCAATGGTGGCCTTATTTGGTATTTTATCAACAAATGGCATTTCCAGCACTGTCCATTTTGAGCTCTTATGAAATTGAAACTCAGAATCATTGATTCTAGGGATAGAAAATCTAAGTACCTATATTGATCACGGGGTCGAAAAATACTCTTATATGACGGAATAATTTTATTACATTTAAAATCATTCTGATATAAGTCCCGATATCGAGCGTCCTTCAGGTTTATGATGAGATGCTAGAAACATATGTTTCCTAATACATTTACTACGTCTTTTAGTAGATTTTGTGCAGTTGATTGCTAAGTTTAAATGAGTTTACATTACAAGGGGTTTAGATAGCCATTATTGGTTTTCATGTCTAAATCTCTCATTTTGTAAATTATTTAGAACAAATGGATATTACATCCTTACGAGCATCTAGATTCTATTTTGTGAGCTTATTTGTTAATAGCTTATAAACACTTTAGAGTATCTTAGTGAAGGTCATTCGTAAGAATGGTAGAAGATAATTAAAGGTCATTCGCAAGGATGACAGTAAACTGAAGGCCACATTCTTAGTCGTGGTAGTAGATAGGATGCGTCAAAGAAAAGAGAGTCAAAGTTTGGAAGAAATAGAAGACAACAACCACCTGTTCCTTTTTGCACAGCCCAAGCCAACCCGATAGCTCGAGAGATTGAGTTTTGGCATGGGTCGTGCCCTTATACACGGCTCATGCACTTATAAATTAAAGATATAGACCTCTAGTCCATGACCTGCACCCTATTGCATAACTGCATCATCAGAAGCCAAGGATGAAGACTCAAGATAGCAGCTAGCAAGATTCTGCACGGGCTGCATCGCTCTGACTGCCAAAAACACTCTCCAATCGGTGACCCACAAGAATATGCATGGTCCACATGATCAATTTTCCCGGAAACCATCTCCAGTCCACGACCCGTGTGTTTTTGCACGGGTCGTGTGATATTGCACAGCCTGTGCCGACGTGACCGCTAGGGTTTTTCTTTGTTTTGGGCTTTTCTAAGGCCCATTTCTACCTGCTATATAAAGAGCACTAGTCTACTAGGGTTTAAGCTGCCTTCATAATTCCTAATTTCTAATTCCTAGATCTAAGTGTATGTAGAGAGAGAAAGACACTAACTCTCCTCTTCTCATTACCTATTTCCTAGTTTATGCACGTGGCATTGAATCCAATTATTGAATTGGGTTCAATGTCAATGGATTAGTGTAATTACTTTGAGATTTTATTTGTATTCATGACTAGGAGATGATGTTGTGAGATTTTAAATCCTCGTACCTTTTTATGTTTGTGAATATTCATATTTGATTTGAGTTTTAAATTCTTTTATGATACATGTTATGTGTATTCTATAATGCACTGTATTTCATATGTGATATGTTATTTTCCTAGTCTTGATTGCTCCTTTGGAGTGTCGGGTTAGGTGTATTGTATATTCGTGAGTACTGGGTTTGTGAGTGCATGCATATATTATCGCGAGTAGAATTCTGATCGATATAGCCTAGCTTGGTTGGCTCAATGTGTAATAACGTTAATGTTAGGGAAGGAATTACCCCTAACGGGGTGTGAGGCACCCTCGGTGTAGCCCAATAGGAAAAGGCATGATAATCTGTAGCAACTAGAGTTGTCGTGTAACGACCATCATCGTTTCAACTATAGAGTCATCATGAGAAAGTGATTTATTTGCCTCTATAGGCCTAGGGAGAAGCGTCCATAGTGGAATGCCCGGGATATATTTTCCTTACTCTTATACCTAACAATTGCAACACCCGCAAGGCGACTGCTTGGACACTTGATCTTTTATGCAGGGTCACGTTAGGAGTGCCAAAATATAGCTTGCTAGTGTTCTATGTTGGACTGGTAGTATCTTGCTTCTTGTTTATGGTACCCACCCATACCACGAACTTAGGAGCTCTACAGTATCTACTAGAAAACGTAGGTGGTCGAAGAAGAAGGAAAAAGAGAACTAGAGGAGATGTTTCACAGGGACCAACTATTTTATGAAGGAATAGAGGGTTGCTATGGTGGAAGAAAATAGAGCGCTTAGGGAGTTGATGGCTCCAAATTTGGAGAATCAACCCCTTTGCATTGTATTCCCACCCTTACGGCCTAATGTTACTTTAAAACTCAAGAGCAGAATGATAAAGTGCTTGCCCACTTTTCACTGGATAGTCGGGAATGATTCCAACACACACCTCTTGGAGTTTTATTTGGTTTTCACCAATATGAAACCACCAGGGGTGTTAGAGGGAGACTACAATTTGAGGTCCTTTTCTTTCTCGCTGAGAGATGCGGCTGAGAATTGGCTCTACTACCTTCCATATGGATGTATCACCTTATGGATTGATATGGAGCGTAGATTCCTTGAGAAGTATTTCCTAGCTTCAAAGTCTGCGGAATTGAAGAAGCAGTTGTCCAACATTTCGCAACTCCTGAACGAGTCTTTGTATGAGTATTGGGAGTGATTCAATTGTCTCTTGTCAAGCTGTCCTACCATCCGTTCAAAGAGAGAGATTTTGTGTACTACTTCTTTCAGGGCTTGTGTGATGAGGACATGCAAATGGTGAATGTCGCATACAATGGTTCGATAGAAAACAAAAGCCTCAAATATGCTATGGCCTTATTCTAAGAAATGGTAAATGGCACACGACAGTTTGGGACCCAGTCACGACTGAAAATTTTGGAAGAATCTACTCATTCCCCCAAAGCTTGAAGAGCGACTCCAAGCTCTTACTTCAATGATAAAGGAATTCATGAAAAGGGGGACGTAACAAGTGAAAGTGTGCCGAATTTGTAGCTTTGACCACCCAACCAACACATGTCCACAATTTGTGGATAAGTTTGAGAAGGTGAAGGCTTTGGATTTCAATGGGGAGAATAGATAATTTTCTAGAGGGCAGCAACAAGGTTTCTAAGGGAACCGAGGTGGAGATCATCAAGACCCTTATGCGAACTCGTTCAATCCCCGATATAGCAACCATCCAAATTTCTGGTGGCACGATGACAACCAAGGGAACAATCGGGGAGGAGGTCCAGCTCCACCATATCCAAGGGGAAGGGTCTTCCAACACCAATGTTCAAATACATATGAGTCAGATCGGGAGGAGATTCTTGAGGCAATTGCACAGTTAGGAAAGAAAAGTGACATGTTCGCGGAGTAAACGAGAAAGGAAATTGAAGATCTAGGCACAAGAGCTTTCTCTAGAATAAAAAAATCTTGAAGTGCAAGTTGCCAACTTGCTACTTCGGTGAGCCAGCTCGAGGCAAGAGACTCCGGTAAGCTATCGTCCCAACTCGAGGTGAATCCCCACAATGTGAGTGCACTAAAATTGAGAAACATGTAGGAGGTGCGAGAAGTTGAGGAGGATGTTTTGCAAGAAGATGACAAGTTTGTGGAAAGCAACAAGGCCACTTTTGAAGAAGAGGAAGTAATAGTTAAGGAGGATCCCACACGAGAGCTTCCTACCCCCGAGGCAAATGCCAACCCTCCGCCTTCAAATGTGGCATCCAACGAAGATCAAATCCGCTAAGTCTTCAAAAAGGTCAAGGTTAGTATTCCACTTCTAGACACAATTGAACAAATTCTACCATATGCCAAATTTTTGAAAAATGATTACAGTAGGAAAAGGATTAAATCTATTAATAAAGTATGACAATTGAAAATAGGAGGAGTCGCCTGTTTAACCCATAGAAATATTCCTAAAATGTGTCATGACCCCGATATATTTTCAAAAGGTGGTAAGTTGATTAAAAGGCTATAATTGACTTAGGAAACTTCCATCAATGTTATCCCTTTTAGTCTATTTGAGACTCTTGACATAGGTGAGATTAGGGATACTAGGGTGATAGTCTAACTAGTCGATCATTCGCAACAAAGCCCTAGGGGGATAGTTAGGGATTTTATGGTTAGAGTGGGTAATCTTGTGTTTCCGATGGACTTTTATACCCTTGATGTGATGCACGATGGAGGTGCACCTCCAATTCTATTAGGGTTATTATTTTTGAAAACATCAAGGACTAAAATAGATGTCCACTTGGGAACATTGACCCTAGAATATGACATCGATAAAGTCGGGTTTGAAATTTACAAATATAAGCATGGATCATCTACTTCTTCTCTTGCATGCAATGGTATAAGCTTATGTGATGAACTTGACCAATTTGATGAGTCTTTCATGATTGATGATGATGAGAATCTTGATATGAATGATGAGGGAGATCATGTCTTAAACTTTGATTTTGATGATGACACTTATGTCATGCATGATTTTAGTGATATTCATTCTATTGTGGATTGATTTTCTATGGACACTAACATGCAGCGGTTGGTGGAGAGTGACAAGGAATTAAAACCTCCTATGCCACATACTAAACTTAAGGAAAAGGATAGTCGACATTATATAAGAAAGAACATGAACTCCCGGTTATTGACAAAGAGTGTGAAGGTAAGGATGAAGCTTTATAGAGACCTCTCCATAAAGACGTCATCATGGGTGGAGTCCCGGATGGTGACTTTGGAGACCCAATGGTAGTTTTTTTCTAATTTGAATGCATGAAAAATAATTCATGAGGACGATAAAAAATGTACAGTGTATTTCTTTGTTTTGGTGTTTTTAGTAGTTGATTGTTTGCATGTTTGTGTTTATGTGACAAATTTTTTTAAAAAAAGAAATTTGGTTGATTGTTGAGTCTAAGATCGAGTCTCGTGGTTGTGGTTAGAGGAAAATAGGATTGATTGGAAAAGTATTAGAAAAATGAACGTGCATGGGAGCATGGCGTTGTAAGGCTCATGTATGAAGAACTAGCATGAGGCCTCCAAATGGCGCGGCAATGACATGCCTTCTGCCAGCCAGAAAATACTGCAGTCAGGCAGAAGTGCGGAATTTTGGCAAAATTAAAACTTTTCCAAAACAACCACTTTTGCCCCCATTAATTCCAGAGCTTTCTTCTTCCCCAAGCTGCTTAGTGTCAGTGGTACTACACCAATAATTAACACCTTCTCTGATCATGAATTCATTGAACTTTTACACCAAAAAAATCCATTTTCCCAAACCATTACTACCTTCTCTTTGTCTCTCTCCTAAATAACCCAATTGAGGAAAACCATTGATTTTCTGAATCAGAATTCGAAGTACCTTCTCCCATCAATATACAGTAATTAACCGAATCCAATTACTTCAAAAACATTCACCCTCATTTTACAATAGGATAATTTCGAATTTGGGCACTTTCTCTCAAGGGAGAACACTTTTTTCTTGTTCTTGTGTAATCTTCATCTTCTAGCCTTCGAATTCAGGTAACTCTTTGAACTTTGCGTTTACTTGCTTTCATTGTCATGATTGTGTTATATGTGGGGAGCTTGAGAATTCAAAAAATGTTGAATGTTTGTAGGAATATGTGGGTTATATCCATGATGTTAGATTGAACTTAGTGTGGGAGAAGATTATGATCCTTGAGTTGAGATAGCAGGAATTTCTATGTGTTGGGTGTTTAGGAAGAATATTTCTTGCTAAGTGATATTTGTGCACAAGTTGTGTATATCTTGCCATTACCATTTCTCTTGTGTTGTGATAGAGTTGGTCCTAAGAGGAGTAGACCAGAGAAAGGAACAACTTCATAAGGTGGTAAAGGGAAGGGTTCGTCTAAAGTTGGAAAACAAGAGCCAAAAACTCCAGTACCTCATACTCCCACCATTGTTGTTGATGAGTTCATGAGATTGGCTAACAGTACCGAGAGTGCAGCCCAGAAGTGGAAGTATCTCAATAGGCCAAGGAGGACAAACTTGGAGACAAAGTTTGCATGCAAAAAGACTTTGGTGGCTCGAGGCCTACTTGAACCTTTTGCCTACTTTCCAGGTCGGATAGGCCTACAAGACTTCCTCGAGATGCACTCCAAGATGTAAATTAGGTGGACTTTGGAGGTCTTGGCGATTGTGGAGAAAACATCGGACAATGATGGAAGAAGGATCATCACATTCCACTTGAACGATAAGAAGTACTCAATGACCCATAGGGAAGTTGCTCGAGGGTTTGGGTGGAATACGGGAAGGAAGTTCCAAAGATACACCGACAAGGAATCCCGTTCTCGTTAGGAAACTTATGGCAGAACTTAGCAGGAGTGGATAGGAATCACTTGGGCAAGAGTACTGCAATAGTCCACCCGACTTTGTGGTACATGCACCGACTCCTATCCATGGGAATTCTTTGCCACGGGGAAATTTCTCAATGCCCTAACCAATACATGCAAATCATTTGGGCGATGACTCCAGAATGAAACCTCTACCCTAACTTGGTGGAAACATTCATGGAAGAATGCATAAGCACAGGGAAGAAGAGAGTGGGAGGAATGGTCGGGCTTTTGGTGTAATACTTAGGACATGAAGCACCCCACCTCGTTTTTCTTTGGCGAATCTGGGTCGTTTGAGAATGAAGTATACAATGGACAAGTAGACAAGAGCTTCTATGATCGCCACCACATCCACGGAAGATCTCTTTGTTTAGATGTATGGTGGTGCCACATTTTGAAACTTTATGGTATTTTCGCAACCCAAGCGCACGACAATCAATCACGACACAGCATTGGAGGATCTCTTCATATCTCCCAATAAAAGGTTTGACAAGACCTTCTACTGCACCATATCAGCCAAGAATGTGGACATCAGAGAAGAAGATGGTGAGAAGCCACCTAGAGTGCAACCTACCTGAACCAACCTACCAACAAATTTCTCGACCAGTTTTGCACATTTGGGGAACAATTCATGAGTTAAACCAAATAATTTGGTCACGCAGTAGATGGGATAAGTTTCCAAATGGAGGAATTTTTGGCTAGGCTTGACTCTATGAATTAAACCATGAGAGCTTAGAGAGCTAGACTAGATTCCATCGAGTGAGAAATGAAGGGGGAGCTTGTCATTGTTGACGGGAGAGCCGACCTGCAAAAGTAGGTCATGGAGCAATTGATTGAGACGATGCACGCCTCAAAACTTTAAGGCTTTCGTGACCTTGTTCCCTATGAGAGGTAAGAGTTGAGGCAAGATGAGAAAAGATAATGTGTTATATATTGTGTTCATATTTTATGGGATTATTTTGATTTTATTGAGATATAATTTGTACTTTTAGGTGTTTTTCAGCGCAGGAATTCATGGATTGTAAAGAATTGAGAGAGAGCTATACATTGTGCTTTCCCCCCTTAACCAGTGGTTTTTTCCCACTGGATTTTCCAGGTTAAAGTTTTTGACGAGGGGATATGCAATAGTGGAAAATGTTCTTATTTTATAAGACATATTCCATAGATGAAGGAAAGGAGGGAAAGGAGGGAAAATAGAATTTTTGAAGTTATGGAGTGAAAAGTGAATTATTGAAGATATGTGGCTTTGAATAAATTAAAGAAATTCACTTTCCATATTGATAAGGATTGTATTATCTCTTTCCAATTGGAATTACATATTTAAGAAATTAGTTAATTAGAGTTAGAATATATTATATTTTATTTCTTTCAAAAGAAGAATCCAAGTGGGCTTTGGTTTTGTAATACGCGGGTATATATTCACGCCTGCGTAAACACGTGATATTTATATTTACGCAGAGTAGTAGTTTAGTTTTGGAGATTAGTTAGGTTTAGTTGCATTATTAGTTTTAGATAAAATTTTAAAAATTAAGGTGTGGTGGCTACACCAAAACTGTTCTATATTAGTAGTTAATTTTTATAGGTATTACTCTGTTCCTTGTAGGATCGACTCTGCTTGCTATTGTGCTAATTTCATCATTAGAGTTTGCAGATTACTTTGGTGAGTGAACCAAAAGAAGAAGGCATGAGGCGAGGTACATGAGAGTGGGCTCTTCAAGGTTCCAAGAGTAAGTGCTTACCATTCTCCCCACTCCACTTGTGATTTTACACTTTCTATGATGCATTGGAGACAATGCAAAGTTTAAGTGTGATGGAGGGAGTGGTTAGACACTTAGGAGTTCTAACAAAATTCATTTGTGCTTGTTTGTTTTTCTTTATTCTCATTGTAGTATGTAGACTACTTTGGGAATTTTGTGTTAGACATATTTTTTTCTTTGAAAAATTAAAATTATAAAAAAAATGCCCGGCTAAGTCAAAACCCAGAAGGGCAACTTAGGTGAGAAGTGAGCTTTGAAAGAAGAAAAAATTGTGGGATGCTAGGATGAAAACCCGAAAGGGCTTCTAGGAAAAATGAGAGAAATTGGGGGGGGGGGGGGAATCAAATGCTTCTCTTGGATTGTCTTTTGGAAGTTCTTTTGGTAGAGTAACTTAGTTTCATACATTCATATTTTGTGAACCTCTTCTTTGAGTTGGTATGTTGGTTGGATAGATTGTCTTAGTGTCTTTGGGATGTGAGAGTTGTGAGATTCTTATGTCATTGGGGGACTAGAGTTGTCTAGGAATAAATGTTGTATGTTTTGGGGGATTCTTTGCATGCTATGTTTCACTTGGACCTTTGCTCATTCTTGTTTACTCGAGGACATGTCAAGGTTTAAATGTGGAGGTTTCGATGAGACACTAGAAGCATGTGTTTCCTAATGCATTTAGCACATCTTTTAGTAAATTTTGTACGGTTGATTGCTAGGTTTAAGTGGATTTACATTACAAGGGGTTTAGATAGCCATTATTGGTTTTCATGTCTAAATCCCTCATTTTGTAGATTATTTAGATCTAATGGATATTATGTCCTTATAAGCATCTAGATTCAATTTTTGAGCTTATTTGTAAATCGCTCATAAGAACTTTGGAGTAGGTTGGTGATGGACATTCGCAAGAATGATAGAAGATAGTTGAAGGCCCTTTGTAAGGATGGTAGTAGAACCAAGGCCACACGCTTAATCTTGGTTGTAGATGGGATGCGCAGAAAAAAAAAGAGTTAAATTTCTGAAGAAATAGAATATTGGCATGGCTCATGCCCTTTTGAACAGCCCATGCCAATCTGATGACCATAGATACTAAGTTTTGGCATGAGCCGTGCCCTTATGCACAGCCCGTGCGCTCAGAATTCAAAGATATGAACTTCCAATCTGTGGCCCGTACCCTATTGCATAGTCGCGCCATCAGAAGCTGAGTATGAAGACTCCAGATAGGGGCCTGCAAGATGCTACACGGGCCACGTTGCTCAGACTGCGAAGAACAATCTCCAGTCGGTGGCCCACAAGGATTCGTATGGGAACAATCTCCAGTCGCCTGCAAGATTTGACCAGGAACCGTCTCTAGTTCGCGACCAGTGTGCTTTTACCCAGGCCGTGCAGCGCGGTCCGTGTGCTATTGCACTGCTGTGTCGACATGACTGTTAGGATTTTCCTTTGTTTTAGGCTCTTATTAGGCCCATTTCCACCCACTATATAAAGAGCACTAGCCTACTAGGGTTTAAGGAGCCTTCATAATTTGTAATTTCTAACTCCTAAATCTAAGAGCAGGTAGAGAAAGAAAGAGACTAACTCTTCTCTTCTCATTATCTATTTCCTAGTTTGTGCACATGGCATTGAATTCAATGATTTAATTGAGTTCAATGTCCATGGAGCAGTGTAATTACTTGGGGATTTTATTTGTATTCATGACTTGGTGATAATTTTGTGAGATTCTAAATCTTCCCATCTTTTATGTTTATGAATATTATTGTTTGATTTGATTTTTACATTCTTGTATGATGCATGTTATGTAAATTATATGATGCACTATAGTTTATATGTGATATGTTATCGTGCTAGTCTTGATTGCTCCTTGGGAATTTCAGGTTAAGCGAATTGTAGGTTTGTGAGTAGTGGTTTTGTAAATGCATGCATATATGATCGCGAGTACCTTCCGATCATTATAGCTTATTTTGGTTGGATTTTTATGAAATTATGTTTAGGTTAGGGAAGGCATTTCCCCTAACGGGGGTGCGAGGCACCCTCGGCGTACTCCGATATGAAAAATCATGATAGTCTGTAGAAACTAGGGTAGTCGTTTAGCGACCATCGTTTTTTCAACCCTAGAGCCATCATGAGATGCCAAATCCTTTGCCTCTATAAGCCTAGGGAGAAGCATCCATAATGTAGTGCCCGAGATATATTTTCCTTACTCTCATACCTAATGGTTACAACACCTGCAAGGTGACTGCTTAGGCACTTGATACATTACGCAGGGGTGCGTTAGAATTAGGAGTAAGTTTTATGGGGAAAGAGGAGCGGATATTTAGTCTATCAATGCAATTTCCCTAATGACGGAGACGGTGGTGATGGGTAAAAATGGGCTTAGGTACTTCTGTGTGACAGACATCGGGAAGTGCCGACTATCACCCACACTAAGTGACAGACATGAGATAGGTTTGTATGTCTTATGTGCGATAGAATCTAGGATCAAAGCCATTCACCGGTTATTTTACGTAAATTAGTTTAATATATTTTTATCTCTTTTTTCGCATGATTAGTCGTTGTTCGCCCCGGGGGGGGGGGGGGGGGGGGGGTGGGGGGGGGGGGGGGGGGGGGGGGGGGGGGGGGGGGGGGGGGGGGGGGGGGGGG
>JAULKM010160885.1:0-16423 GCA_032355605.1 Rubia tinctorum | reverse complement strand
TTATATGGAATCCGTATGCATACAATGTTGATAATGATAACGTTGTTTCACTAAAGTGACATTTATAAATATTTTATTAGAACATTTTTTTGGGAAAAATCGTCTTTCTATAGATTAATGGAAAGACATGGTTTCATTAAAATAATAGAAAGGTAAAAAAATTCATTTTCAATATGAAAAATTTATCATGCAACGTGCAGTAGTTATAAGTTTATAACACGATTAACGCAATCCGAATTTATTTTTTTATATTTTTTTGGAACGAATAAACTTTCACTAACCCATCAAAAAACCATATACATCATTGCCTATACACCTATTACACTCCTCAATTACTTTCTATCATAAGTTTTAAAAAATTTATCTATATTTCTTCTCATTTGCAGTTTAAACATTAGTTTTTTCATAGTTTATGGAAAAATCGTGTTTCAAGAGACTTACACTTTTATTAATAATTAAGTTATATTGTAAAAACTAAAAACTAATAATTAAGTTATATTGCACGGGTATTATATAGTTCACAATCAAACTCAAAATTGCAATCCCCCTTCCCCACTTTTTTTTTAAAAAAACTCTACGTTTCTCTTTAACCCCTTTCCACATCTTTCCAACACATGGGGAAATGGGTAAAAAATAAATTTTCAATTAATATTCTTTGAGTTTTATTGAATAAGTATAGATTTGTTTTTATACATTAGTATTGTTCACCGACTTGATAAATTAGTTAGTTGTGTTCGTGATGATCACTCTAATTAGTTATTCGCATTAATATTTTATTCTCGACCTGGTTGTACAGATCTTGTTTTCGTAAAAAATATTGTGTTCTTGTATTAGGGCTTCCTTTAATTTGCATGCATCAGATCTCTGTTTTTCAACGTGGAAGTTTACAGTTTGAAAAAAATAGATCGTACTTTGGATCCAGTGGTGTTGCAGTTCGATTTTGACCAAAGGCGGTTCCAAAATCACCTTCTTTTGGGGTCCAAAATAAGTTCGGAATTCGGAACCTATTTCCGAGACTCTAACAAAAAGCTGCCGAAAACCAGAGAGGTTTTCGGCACCCCGAAGCAAAGTTGGATCCCAAGCCCAAGCCCAAGCAAGCAAAAGGCAACCCAGAGTCATGGCCGGATCTGAAGCAAGCAAGAAAAAGGTGAACTAAATAAACGTCATTTGCGGATGGCGACCCAGCGGCGAGGTGTCGGACTCCGACCAAGAAGTGCAGAGGGCTTCGAGGTGCGGCAGCAGACAGATCTACAGGAGAGCTCTCTGGCGCAGTGGTTGACAAATCTACAGCGGCGGAGGCCGTCGAGTTCAACAGCGTCGGGCTTGGTGGATGGCGTTAGGTTCGGCGGAAGGTTTCAAGTTCAATGGCGCTGTGGTGGACTCAGCGTGTTCAGTGGTGGACGACGTGAGAATGGTGAATGGCGGGAGGCGTGTGAGAGTGGCGAACGGCGTGAGAGTGGTAGAGGGGGGATGGTGTGAGAGTGGTGGAATATGAGGTTGAGTTTAGGGTGGAGAGAGAGTGGCAGCTCGAGAGAGAGATGCGAGATTGGAGAAAAACTTAGAAATATTTTGAGTGTGTGAAAACCCAAATGTTTTGGGTTTTTATTTAGGCTAAGAAGACGGCCCAAGAAGCACTTCTAAACTCGAAAGTACAGTTTTGAACTCGAAATTGCTTTCGACTCTTCATTAATCGATTGCAATTAAAGGCGGTTCCGCCTTTAATTTATTTCGAACTGTTTTTAAAATTAAAAAGGTGATTTGGAAGGGAGTTTTGAACTCGGAACCCCTTTCCACTCCTCATTAAAGGCGGTTCCTCAGGAACCGCCTTCTAACGCTGCCTTTAATCAAGCCTTCTTCGCTAGTGGATTGATGAGTGATACACTCCTCTTTGCCAAGTGGTCATGATTTTTGCAGTAAGCGAGTTAATATCCCAATGGAGATGTTGAAGTTTTATGAACGATCAGTCTTATTGGCATGTAATTTAGATATCCCTGCAATAAGTTAGTTATTACTAGAAGCTGATTGCGTTGAATGTTAATTCCACCTATTCTAATTGTTGCTGAGTGTTTTTCTAGCACCTATGAATGATTTTTTTTAAAACACCTTAAAATTGCAATATCAATCAAACATTCCAATTTTATTTTGCAATTCATATAACTTAAAATCATAACTCTAAAAAAATCACTGTCATATATTAACTGAGAGAGATACATGTATACTTTCAAAAAATTGGAGAGTGTATGCGCACTAAACAAAGAACTCGGAGACATAAAAGACATTTTACCCTATCATATACTCCCTCCGTCCCACTTCATTTTGCTTATTTACTTTTTCACTGTTTTCAATGAATGTATTTAACCGTAAATATCTCTAGTTACGTATAATAATGTCATATAAAAAATTGAGATTTAGAAAATACCATATTAAGTAAAATCTAACAATATCGCATATGATATTTTTATTATATATGAATTAATTTATATTTACGGTCAAACTTTCAAAAAAGTAATTAAGCAAAATGAAATAGTAGGAATGTAGTGTCTTTGATTCGTGACATAAAGGTAATTTAGTTTAGAGTCTGGCTTTCGTTGATTATATATTTGTTTAACCAAGCTTTCGGTTGATAAAAAATCTACAATAATGCACTTGAATTATTTGTTTAATGCACATATGTCCCAGTTTTTTTGAAATTACATATATATCCCTCTCAGTTTTTCAAAAATGCACATATCACCCTCCCAATTTTTCAAAAGTGCACATATACCGTTATAGCCGGAGATTAGCATTTGAAAAATTGAAGGGTATGTATGCACAGACAACGAACTAGGGATATATGTGCACTTTTCAAAAAGTTGAGGGTATATATGCCCTAAACAAGAAATTGGGGGTATGAATGCACTTCATGTTTAAGTCAAATAGTTAATCAATCTTCAAGTCAACACCAGCCCGATAAAATCACTTCGTATAACACTAGAGAAGTACCATCATGAGTTAATTAAAATATTAAGATTAAGTTTAACTAAAAATTTTAAAATGTATTCATTTAACAAAAATTATATGAGTTATGAATTAAAATTAGAAATAGTTAAATATTGAATACAGTAAAAATTAATTATTTTTATATTATTTCATTCAAATTATTTTAAAATTAATTATTTATATGTTGAGATTCATTTTAAAAGATTATCATAATTATATAAATCTGATTATAATAAATAAAAGTAAATATCAAATGACCTTATTAGTCTCACTAATTATAAAATATCTCCATTTAACAATTAGTAAGTCTAAAACAAAAAAAAATTCATTTATAAATAAATAAATAAATAATATGTATACATATTTCTACCAAATAATTTAATTAACTTTGTTTTAGTATAATTCAATCGGTCATAAATGTAATCATTTATGTATTAGATTTTTGTACGGAAATAAAAGGTGATTGGTGTTTATTGAACGTCAAGTTCGGGTCGATTACAGAAAGTTTACATAACAAGAACTATAATTAAATATTTTAAGTAAACTTGAAAATTAAATGTACATTTACTGTCTATAGAAAGTTAACTAACGGGTTTTTAACATCAGAAAATAGGGATCTGTTGTGGGCGATAAACACACACTGAGCATGTGAAGGCAAAAAGCATGAAACACGGGCATGGCCGGCCACGGAAAAAGGTGGTGATTCAGAAAGCGGGACGGAGTGCAGATGGTAGTGAACACCAACAATCAACCGCAGGAGATTCCAGAAAAATCAGAAACAAAAAAGAAGGAGGAAGACAGGGAGCTGGAGAAAAAAAATCACCAATTGAGGTACGATATGAATCTGAATTGCAAAATTTGGTTCAAGGGGAAGTGAAAAGTGATGATAAATCGTGTGTGGATGTCATTAGGGGAAATTGAGTTCAATCTAATGGACTAAAAAAGAATATATGGCACCCATTGTGATAGATGAGGAAGTAGAAATTGAGATTGATGGGGATGATGTTAAGTCAGAATTGAAATTTTGGGACAATGCAGCTATCATGTATGTTTTGGGGGCTGATTTAACTATGTCTGCTGTCAAAAACTATATAATGAGGTACATGTCTTTTGTTAACCTACCTGAGTTGTATTATAATGAGGAAGGATGTTTTCAAATCAAGGGAAGATAGGGAAGCTGTTATGAATAGGGGGTCCATACACAATTTTTAACATGACAATGTTTATACATCTGTGGAAGCCCAATTTTGAGTTGAAAAAGGATATGATCAAAGCTCTGCCTATATGGATTAAGTTGCCTAAACTACCATTTCATCTATGGGGAGGTAAAAGCCCGGGGAAGATTGGTAGTGTCATTAGCAAGCCCATGGTGGTTGATGAATTCACAACTGGAAAATTAAGGGTATCATATACAAGGATATTAGTTGAAGTTGACATTAATCAGAAACTGAAGGAGAAAGTTAGTATTAAAACCCTGGATGGGGAGAAGTTTGTGCAGGAGATTGTGTCTGAGTAAAAACCTCTATTCTGTGATAAATGTGTGAAATGGGAGGTCATATATGCCAGGAAAAGAAAATGCAGAAAAAGGTGATACAAAGATAGCAGGTAAAGAAGAATCAGGAAAAAGCTGAAATTACTCAGGAGAAGGAAGAGGTGGTCCAAAGCAGTCCATAGGCTAAAAAAGAAGGAGATAACTAAAGAATTAAAGCAAAGATGAATGGGAAACAGGTGATGACAACTATAAGAAAATAAAAAATAGATATTAGGATGGAGCAATGGGACAAAGCTATTAGTTTATGGATTTGGGATGATTCAGCGACTGATCATGGGCCTGGCCATGGGCCTGGCCCATGATAGTAAGCTGGAATCTGGGGGGCTTAATAAAGCAGCTAAGAGTAGTGAGATTAGCTCCCGTCTCAATGCTTTTAAATTTATCAATAGCTGTAATGATTGAAACAAGAGCGAAGGAGGAAAACGATGAAGTTATAAGGAGGAAATTTAGAGTTAAATGGAGGTTTGTGGACAATTATAGAGACCTTGACAATGGTAGAATTTGGGTGATGTGGGACTCAAACAAAGTTGAAGTGAGGAAAGTCCACAGTTCATATCAACGTATTCAATGTGAGGTATGGTCGATGATTGGAGAGAAAATGTACAGTATGACTGTTATCTATACTGCTAATTTTTTGCCTAGGAGGAAGAAGCTATGGAAGGAAATAGAACTTCTCAAAAGCCAGTACATCATAACTGAGCCATGGATTATTTTGGGGGACTTTAGTAATGTTCTGAATCTGAATGACAGGATTGGTGGGACTGAAGTAATGGTGAACGAATATAGTTATTTGGAGGAAATGATGAATAATGTGGGTTTGTTTTAATGTGAGCTACGAGGAAAATATTACACTTGGTCAAACAGACATTAGGATGGCACTATATACTTAAGGATTGACAGAGTGATTGGTAATTTGGAATGGTTTCAGAGCTTCCCAAATGCTGTTGTTAAAGAAAAGGAACCAAGTGTTTCTGATCATGCCATGCATGTGGTAGAAATGGAGGAAATCAGGATAAGGAAAGCCAGGGTTTTCAAGTTTTTAAACTTTATGATGAAAAATGCAGGTATTCAGGAGATGATAAAGGAAAACCGAGGGATGCCATTGGAGGGACAACCTATGTATATAGTGTGGAGGAAGCTAATCAAGTTTAAAAAAGTTTTAATGATTCAAATGAAATAGCTATATGGGGGTAAAGGAGAAGCTATAGCAGGTAAAAAATGATCTGATCGAGGCACAAAGAGAATTTAATCGTGACAAGATGAACAAACAAAAAGTACAGAAAGTGACAACCTGCACTCAGGAGGTTCTGAAATGGAGGGAGTTGGATGAGAAAATTGCTAGACAAGAGGCAAAGGCTGATTAGCTAAAGTTGGGTGATGAAAATAACTCATACTTTCATGCCCCTGTTAAAGCAAAGAACAAGCAAACTAGAATTACAATACTGGGGAAAGAAGATGGCAACAAAACTACAGATCACAATGAAATATCAGAAATGATTGTGAACTTTTATGGAAAATTGGTGGGGAAGAACGCAGATAGATTGGAAAGAGTGGATATTACCACTATAAGGCAGGGTAATTCAGCCAAACCTGTGGACAAAATGAAGCTGATAAAGGAGGTGGATGAAAATGAGATTTATAATGCTCTGAAGAGTATTGGTGAACTGAAGGCACCAGGTATGAATGGTTCAATTCGATTTTTTTAAAAAGAAAACTGGAAAGCAGTTAGAAGTAATATTGTGAAGGCTGTTAAGTTTTTTTTGAGGCTGGTAAGATGTATATGGCTGTAAACTGTACCTTATTAACCTTAATTCCCAAAAATTCCGCTGCATCTAAGGTTATTGAATACAGACCTATATCATGTTGTACCACTTTCTATAAGATATTCTCAAAAATACTTACATCAAGGTTGACTGCAGTGATTGGAGGTCTGGTAAATGAGATACAAGCAGTTTTTGTACTTGGAAGATCTATCCATGAGCATATAATGTTGGCTTTTGAACTTATGAGGGGATATACAAGGAAGAGAGGTGCTCCTAAATGCGTGATTCAGTTGGATCTTCAAAAAGCATATGATACAGTGTATTGGCAAACTTTGGAAGTTATTTTGAAAGAACTAGGAATTCCTCATAAATTTGTTGGTTGGGTTAAGAAGTGTTTATGCTCAGTTTCTTACATATATGTAGTGAATGGGGAACCATCCAAACTGCTGGAGGCTAAAAGAGGGTTGAGACAGGGTGATCCCTTATCACCTCTCCTATTTGTACTAGTTATTGAGTATTTACACAAATGTTTGCCTGAGCTAAAGGACAATCCAATGTTTCAGTTTCATGATAAATGTGAGAAACTAAATATTCTGAACCTGAGTTTTGTAGATGATCTTTTGTTTTTCTCTAGGCGGGAGGGGAAATCTGTTGCAGAACTTATGAAGGCATTTCAGAATTTCAGGAGATCAATAGGGTTGGATGTTAATCCTACTAAATGCTGGGTTTATTTTGGTGGATTGGATGAGAGGAAGAAAAGTATGGTGAAACAAAAGGTTGGTTTTGATGAAGGAAAACTACCTTTTAGATATCTAGGAATCCCATTGACAAGTAAGAGGCTGTCTATACATATGTATAAGCCATTAATTGATAAAATGACAAGCATGATACACCGTTGGAGGTCAAGATTTTTGAGTTATGCAGAAAGGGCACAATTGATAAAGAGTGTTATTCTCTGTAACTAGTTATTGGATGTAGTGTTTGCCATTACCAAAAAAACGGGTGAAGCACATTGAAGTTATCTGTAGATCTTTCTTGTGGAGTGAATGAGAAAACATTACAAGGAAGTCTCCTATAGCGTGGGACAAAATCTGTAAACCAAGGAAAGCAGGGGGACTGAATATGGTGAGTCTGATAGAGTGGAATGAAGCTAGTCTGGCAAAAATTATTATGGAATCTGAGTAGAAAGACTGATAGGTTGTGGGTGAAATGGATTCATTCTTATTAAATGAAGAATGAAGAAGTTCAAAATATCAGATTTCCTACTAAGTTTCATGGATGATGAAGAGACTGATCAAATCTAAGAAAAGGGTGAAGAACCTGAAATCATGGAAGGAGAAGTAGAGCAAGGAGAAATTCAGAATAAAAGAAGTCTATAAGGAGCTAGTGGGAGAACATGAGAGAACTGAATGAAGCAATATTCTGTGTAGAAACCAAGCAAGACCAAGGGCACAGTTTACCCTTTGGATGAGATAGCAGAATAGGTTGGTAACAAAATAGAGATTAGTGAAGTTTGGGGTTGGCACTGATAATGACATGTTGATTTTGTGAGTAGGAGGAAACTATTCAACACCTGTTGTTTGAGTGTGATGAAATGAAGCAAACCTGGAGAAAGGTTCTGAAATGGTTCATGATGGATAGAAAACCAGGTCAATGGGATACATAAAGGAGGTGGATTCTGCAACACAGTAAAGGAAAATGATAGCAAGCAAAAGTGCTGAAAACTGTAGCAGCCGAAGCTGTTTATAGCTGCTGGAGGAAAAGAAATGGCAAGTTCTTTGGGAAGAAAGTGAAAGGAGTTGACATTTTTGAAAGTATTATTGATTGTATAGTATTTAGAATCTGGTTGAATAAAAAACCTAGAACTAAATGTGCTGAATTGATGATTAGTACTGCATAGGTTGGATGTAAAGTGAGCATAGGGGGGTGGATTTTGATCGCCTGGTGCTCAACAGTTTTGGTAATGAGAAGTATACTTATTTCAAAAAAAAAGTTAACTAACGTTTTATTAGATACTAGCGGGAGTCCCTCCGCATGTTGGGCGGTATTTTGTTCAAAAAAATTGATTTAATTAAAATATAATATTTGCTTCTAACATTTAATTTGAAAACAAAAGATATATTAATAAAAAAATTAGTATGTATGAATTATAAAGTGAAATAATCAATTTATTTAGAATTTATTGAATAATGAATAAAATAAAAAAATTGTCATTTTTTATAACCTTGGATGGTGCCAAAAACAAATGGACATCCAAGAAGAAGGATATGTTTAAAAGTTACAAAACGTTGTGTAACTCTAGAGCTTGTTATCTTCATCAATTTTGTCAGCGATGTTTTGTATGTAACAATGATTTTCTATCCTTTGTTTGATCAAGGAAATATGCAATTTAAATTTTGTTCAAAATCATTCATTTAATATACATATTGTGCAATGACAATCTATACAACTTAAAAAAACACGAAACAAATATCCTCAACAGCAAGGTACTGACACTTGTACACTTTCAAAAACGTGAAACAAATATCCTTGGGGACAACTGAGTACTAAGACTATCATTGTCATAAGATAGTGGCAAAAACTAATAGTGATACAAACTTTTATCAACTACAAAATTTCCCGGGATTATTGAAAAATCGTATGTGTAGATCATCGTCCCTGTGGCTTTAATTATTTCAAAAAATAGGCTTAAAATTGTCATATTTCTTTTGTCAAGACCTCACCATGGACCAATATCATGCATACATTTTGCGCATGTCCGTGATCGATCCAATAACATACCACCAAGACAATATAAGTTTCTTTTATGTTAATATATCAGCCGTGAGAAGTAGCTTATCCAATTTACAGAAAAAGGCTATCATATATAGATAAGATGACAAACTAAAGTAATGAATAAAAGTGCAGTATAAAGTAAATCAGACATTGATAAGAAAAAATATTATTATTATTGATGAATGTTCCAGCAATACAGAGATATTTGGAGGGGATACATATGTATCAGCCTATGGCCCTACAGAGATGTGGTGAATAAATGTTTCTTACAACAAAACACAACTTCTTCATAGTGAAGTACACAAGTAGTAAAGAAAACTGGTTGATTCACCCAGGGATCACCTCATATTCGACTAAGAAGCTGGACAAAAGAACTAATGCAGAAACAAAATCAGGACCCCATCCAAACTATTGATTTGCCTAAATACACCATTAGCTCACATATACTAATGAAATCGATCACATATCTCAAATGCTAGCAACCAGCCAAAGGGGTTTAAATGATGGACAAATTTATCATGCTCAACATACTGAAGGCTATCAATAACAAAGGAACATTACAGCACGTCTCCACTTGTAGATATCATAACAGGATCAACAACTAATGCTTTCTTGAATATAAAACTTTAAAATAAGAGTCACATATCATCTACGGTGTACCGGAATTTAAGAAATTAAAACATAATCTTTTGATTATCCTGAATTACCTTGTACCTGAAACTCACAAAGACACTGATGAGGAACCACAACTATGCCAACTAATGGCACTTGGTGGCATTCCCGTTTTCACCTAAAATCATATACACTACTGCATGACAAGTACATAGGCACTGGTATTTTTCTACTTAGTAACCGGTATTTGGGCAAATATCGGTACCTAAGTAGAAAAATATCGGTGCCTATGTACATGTTCTATAGTAGTGTTAGTATTGCCTCCACTGCTCATAAGTAATAAAATAAAGTTAACCAGAAGATGATATGCTAACAGGAATCAAACTCTGGACAGTTTACTTACAAAGTTCTGTAATCAAAGTTGAAGTAAAAGCCTCAAACTTGACTACCTATAGCCCTTGCGTTGACGTCGGTCCATGTTCGAGCTAATCCCATTGTCGGCACTTCCACCGTATACTTATAATTGGACTATAAAAAAGAACCAAAAATATCAATTTCCAAAACCCTAATTTCACCCTAACTAGCGAAATCATATTCTTAAATTTAAACCCAGATTTTTTTGGGCAATGAACGTTAGATTCATCATATACAGTTAGAAAAACATCAAAATAAATCAAATAAGGGCATTGGACATGGTCTGAACGAGCAAAGCAAGAAGAAAGGAACTTTGGTCGTGACAATTGTGTGATCAAAAGAAATTTTAAACATTTTTAAAATTACAGATTACATGAACTTTTTGATGGGCTCGCCCTGAATAAAATAAATTTAAAACATTTTCCAACAATCCCAACAACATAATCAAAATCCTTAAGTGTCAAGAAAACAATATTAACAACATTGGCAGTGAAATGAACTCACACTTCCAATCTGAAGAGGAGTGAGCCTATGATACTTAGTTCTCTTAGAAGATAGGTGCTGCCACTAGCAGACGCCTCTAGATTAATACTGAATGCATCCTCATTGTTGTCACTTTCATTTTTCTCATCGACCCCTACTCCAAACACATAATGATCCCCGAGTCCCATATCACCACCTTCTCCTGCAACTAGCACCCGAGCTGAATCCAAATCCTCTATCTTAGGCTTATGCAAACTGTGAGGATAACAAAACATAGATTTTTATCAGTCAATAATGTAAAGCAAAGAAATTAAGTAGCCAATAGCCAAGAATCATTTCCACATGAATAAATAATTGTTTAATTAGATCATAATAAAATAGAGCACATAAATATGCATACATGAACATGTTTTTTGAATAGTCAGCCTGTGCAGGTATAATATGTACCTAAGAATACTATCACACACATCTTGTTTGATTCTTCTTCATGACACATATTATAAAATATCAACATTGATACATACAATAAGAATACTGTAAGTGTCTGGAAGTTTAGTTGTACTATATACTTCAAAATAAATATATGAACGGTTAAATATTTATTTGGTTGAGTTCAAAAGGTCTACTAAACAATTTTTGGTGGGATAACATTGGATAATTTAGTTTTGAGGAAATTGCGGCTAATGACATCTGATAGCTTAATCACCCTATAAATTTTCTACTCCTTACATATAAAATGAGTAAGTAAATGGTTTAAGATTTTACAGAAATTGAAATTCTACATTCATATGGTACTTGGCACGGTTAATATTGGAGATCCCGATCCTAGAATGGACGCCATGGAGGATGAAATATTGTACTTCTCTGATTTGAAGAGCCGTTTGGCTTATGGAGGATGGTTTGTCTAGCACATTATATCAGTTTTTCCTGGAATATCATTCATTTTGCCTAGCATATTATATTGGTTTGGATGGGAGGTGTTACTACATTATGGCTACATGCTATGGGAGTATTGGATGTTCAGTTTAAAATTATGGCATGTCACTGCCTTTGGAAGTACCTCTGTAAAGTAACTTAATACCCCTTTGGAACTATGGAAATCCACGGGATAAATCTTAATAAAAACTAGTAAGATAGGCCTAAGGGTTCACGACTATAATCAAACTGGATTGTTTATGCCCTCGTTCCCCAGCTGAGGTATCTAGCTGTACTAAGATAACCGCAAGTGCAAACAGTGTTTCCATTCAAAATCCATACACTGTAAATCTAAACACACAACTCACATTCACGTACATAATCTGTCATTTTAGCAAGAAGAACGAGTATGAATCAAGGCATCAAATCTAGCACATGCATATCGTAGAGTGATCACTACCCAAAAGTTCAGTAAATTCAGGGAAGTTCGTGAATACAAAACACTATCACAAGCTAGGCACAGGGGGTTCAGTGAGTAAAAGGCTTGTAATTATCATATTTTGTGCCCTTCATCTAGTGAAAAAGCCTGCAAAACAGAGTGTCGTAAAAGTGTGAAGTGTGACTGAGGGGTATGCGGTTACGATGACTAAGGCTCATATAATCATTTATGTGAACAATTTATGTACTTCAGTTTTGGTTCCTTGATTTTTTTTTTCATTTTTTATGTTCAATATCTTGTTTCTTTGAACAAATTGTAGTAACAAAAGGGAGAAAACTCAAAATCCATTGACAACAACATAAATCTAACTATAGCCACAAAAAGACAATTGAAGTAAAGGTGCTAAGTAGCTTCACCAATCAATGAGACACTTTACTCAAATTTTACCGTAATAGCACAAGCTGATGTATACAGATTGGAATGAATATAGAGACTTTTCCTATTTGGGAGTGATGAGATTGGAAGAGCCACGAGCTTGAATTACCTTGTGATACTTCTTCTAGACAGCTTCCAATCAAGCCACCTTCATTTGCAAATCGAGATAGCGTAGGCGATGAAACCTATTGATGAAGAGGAGGAACGGAGAAGACATGGAATTAGAAAGCAAAGGAACGTCGTTTTCTCACAGTAAGAAAGTCAAAAAAAATTACTCAAATAGCCCCGGTTGATACCTGATAGCAAACAATCCTTATTATATGATTCTTTGCCAAAATCAACATACCAATGTAGAGAATATGGATATAGACTTATTGTCAGGTGTTAAAACATGATTTGAAAAAATAAAATAAAGATAATTGAGTGTTTGTAGAAAATCAACCCATGATTAATTAGATAAGATGCATATATTACATAGGAATACACTAATTAGTAAAATAAACTAAGTTAATTATAAAATTCAACTTGAACTTAACTAAACGAAGTTCCCAGGAATAATGTGTAAACTAATTTTGAAAACATAGTTATAATAGGTCAACTAACATTTATTCACAAAAAAATAATCTTAGTTATAACTAGATGTAGTAATGTCTATTGCCATTGTTCAATGGTCACACCACCCAATTGGAGGTGGTGATGCTCGGGTGGCGGTATGGAATGTCGGCGTCAGAGTGAGTGGGAGGGGTGAGATCTGCAATGGTGGTTTCGTGAAGGGTGAGAGGACAATGAGGGTGGGAGGGACAAAGAGTGTTGGTTAGATTTAGGGTTTCAGATTTAATTTATATAGTACAAAGTTTTAATGGTTGAAATTCAGTCAATAAAAGAAATTAATAGTTCATACCAAACAAATGTACTCCGGTATATAAAGCGGTATAATCAAACAAATTAATATTTCAGATCAAACAATATACAAAGTAGTACAAGATATATATATATATAATTAGATCAAACAAATGTACAGAGTAGTACAAGATATATATATATATGTATATATATAATAAGTATTAATTATTAGCACCTATTTAATAAAACCAATACTATCAGCCGAAAATCGGTGCTATTAATTATTGACACGAGAGTGAAGATGGCAAAAGCATTCTAAGTATGGAGCACCGGTACCGAACCGGTGCCTATGGTAATCATACCGGTGCCTATGTATTTCCAACACAGTTGTGTGACGCTGCTATAAATGGTTGTTTTAATTTTTTCCCACCCGAGAACAAAGAGAACACAAATATTTTAAATATCGAGCATCGGTAGTCTGGCCGGTGCCTACAATGGTCCTACTAGTTCTTAATAAATTTCCCTCCAATATTTTGGATTAAAAATAAAAATTATTCATTTTCCCGCCAAATGTGCAACCTCTACACCATAAGAACATAGCACCGGTATGAATATATGTTACATAACCGATATCCACGTTTATTTAAGATTTTGAGAAGAAAACTTTTTATTCGTCTATTCAAAATACACGATTTTTGTTATTCTTGCCTAAATGTTGACATAGAAAATAAAATCATTAACATGTTATAATTTAATTATGTTATTTATAGACAACCTGAGTTTAGCATAGTCAAAATGACTTCAATATTCCCGGTTGATAGCACCATCACACTAAACCACAGAAAACAAACAATTTCTATTATATGGTAATTAGGATTACACAAACAATTATTAATTAAATCATTAATGATTCAACAGCAAGTCCTATTAGTATTCGTACATAGGCGAAAGAATTTTTCAAAGTACAAGCAAATCACATTAACATCAAATTATATTTTCAAAAAAAGAGAACTACACTAGCCGATTGTTGATTTTTTTCTGAAAACAATGTGTAAGTTATTAATAAATGGCTCCTAAGAGTAGGACCATGATCAACTAGCATAAGCAAATTTTATTATTTATCAGACTATATCAAATCATATCTCATTAGTGTTATTAAAAGTCAGAGTTTGAATGAGTTCATTTTGAATATTGTTGCAACAAATCTCCTTAATATAATTTTTCGTTAGGGGGATTCCACAATATCAATAGATGAATTAATGGAACAACGTCATGTTTATGGAGTTTTGGAGTTTAGAGGATGGAAAATTTAAGTTACAGCCATAAATTTGAGGGGTCAAACGTATCCAAGGGGATGCATTAATCTAATTGTTCATCTCCACCGAAATCGTCTTATTCTAAGAGTAAGGACACATCACATATATTAAAATGATATAATAAAAAAATTAGAATTAAAGGGTAAAACGCAATAACTTTTAGTTAAAGGTTAATTTTTAAAAGAGTACTGAAACTTAGGGACCATTCTGCAAATTTTCAAACCAAATAAAACTCTCTGAAACTGCCCCGCCTCCATCCTAGGTCAAAATCCACACCTACTAGTAGGGGTGACAAAATAGACTCGTAACCCAATAGTCAAGCGGGTTATCTAATTTTAAACTCGTATGACTATGAGTAAAATGAGTAATGAGTAATGAGTTAAATGAGTAAAGAATCAAATGAGTAGTTGAATAATATGGGTTGAATGAGTTGGGTTTGTCGGTTGACCGCTGGTTTACCCATATGAGTTAAAACCCGCGGATTTACCCATATGAGTTGGTATATAAACTCATATAGATCAATATATGGGTTGAAACACACGGGTTGACCCATATGGATTGGTATATAAACCCATATGAGTTTATATATGGGTTGAAACCTGCGAGATTTATCCATATGGGTTGATACATAAATTCATATGGGTTTATATATGGGTAAAAACCCGGGGGTTTACCCATTTTGACCCTTGAGTTGAATGACTTTCAACCCGCGGATTGAGCGGGTTTCAACTCGACCCGTTTTGACCCGACCAATTTTTTACCCATAATAAAATGGGTCAAATTAAATAACCATTTTACCCAACCCATATTTGACCCGTCCGCCCATTTTCCACCCCTACCCACTAGCATCGTCCATTGCCAGACATAATTATTGGAATCGCTTCAATAGTGGGGTTCTTCGAAGTTGCCAGAATCACGTCCAATTCACGGATTTCATTTTTGGTTTCCTAGTTGCGATGGCGTTGGGTGTTGCTTATAGGAAGTGGAAACAACGTTCAAGCAAAATTAAGGCGATAGGGATGACAATAGGGTGGAAAAATAAACGCGTAACCCGCAAGTCAAGCAGATTTTTTTATTTTCAGATAGGTATGTGTAAAATGAGTATTAGGTAAAATGAGTCACGGGTTAAATGAGAATTTGAAAAATATGAGTCGGGTGGATTGGATTAGCGGGTTGACCGTGGGTGATAAAATGGGCAAATCCACGGGTCGGACCCACAAATTTACCCATTTCAATTCGTTCCCCCTGGCCCGTTTTATTAGTTCAGCGGCAACATGAATTACAGCTGCCCCGGGTGGAGCACATCGTCTTTGCTGATGGCAGAAACAACGTCGTCGAAGTCCATCTCGTCGGCTAGGTTGCACGAGTATGGTAAATAGGTCATGGTACCCGCATCGGGTACGGATTCAGTTCAGGTACGGTAAAAAATCCCCGGTACGGTTTTATTTTTTGGGTACGGTCAACTAAATACGATACAGTCAAGGGTATGACAACCTTCTTGGGTACAATTTGGGTACTGTAAAGTCATATACATCTCATGTATTAAATGTGTTGGCAATTGTGAACTAGTGATAAAGAAGAAAACATTCCATGTTGGAACATACCGCTGAAAACATATCATGTTGGAACATATCGCGGAGGTACAGATTTGCGAAAATAATATTGCGATTGAATTGATTTATGGAAACTTGGTGATTACACAATATTGAGTTCAGCCGTGTAGAAGCATAATGGAATTATGGAAAATCCCTTGATTTATGGAATTGGATTAATGGAATATTATGAGATAGTTGAGATAATGTAAATCTCTTTATTTATGAGATTTAGATATGTTTCAAAAGCAGATAAGGAATAGGAATATTATGGAGATAATTATGGAGCTATTCTGATCTGCAAT
>JAULKM010160875.1:0-16424 GCA_032355605.1 Rubia tinctorum | reverse complement strand
CAATGTTTTTCAATGTTTTTCCAATCAAAAGTAGCAAAAAACATCCAAGATCAAGATTGCTAGCATGCAAGTCATTCAACCCCTTCCCACACTTAAAACATTACATTTTCCTCAATGTAAACAACAAAGGAAAAAAGCGATAAAATTCAAGGTAAAGGGTAAATTGACTCTCATTTCTCCGCACAGTTGTTGTTGGTACGGCGCAATCCCATTTGTCCGTCTGGAATCAGTTCTGAAATTGGTTTTGGAGTTAGATGAGGAAGTAGAGGTGTCGCAGTGGAACTCCACCCTCTAGCCACACGTTGTCTCTTCGATGACATTTCATTTAGAACTAACATCATAGAGAACAACGTCAAACTCACAAGTACATAGGGATTTGTAATACTAGATTTATCATCAAAAGTTAATAACCATAGTATTCTCAAAGAACATTCAATCCATCATGCAATCACCACTATTAAACTATCCCATGAAAATATCTAACACTTAGTGATAAATATTCAAGCATCACTATAGAATTTATCCATCATAGTCACAAAGATGTAGTTGACACACTGCAATCAACAAAAGGTAACTATAAAGATGCAAGAATATTCATATGTCTATACATGTAAGATGGTGAAGGAATGAGTGGATTGTGGTGGTTCTTTGGAGTATTTGGCGAAGAAGAAAATGGAAAGGTATGGAGGATAAAGGAGCTTTTGTAGTTTTTATTTTGAATCTGGGCATGCGTTGCGACTCGCCAATATATGTGTCCCGACTCGCAACGGAGAAGTCAAAGTGGTTTAAAAGTCAGACCTTTGTCGTGATTGCGACAAGAGCGTCGTGACTCACGAAATAATTGACCTAAGAGTTGGCCTTTTCCAGAAAACTTCCTGAGTATAGTCGTGACTCGCGACAAATTGGAACTGAGAGTTCACAATTTTGGCAGAGAGTTTCTGATTCTGGTCGTGACTCATGACAAACATGGACTAGGGAGTTGCAAAATTCCCCTATTCGTCGCAACTCGCGACAGACAAGGTTTCCCAATAGTTAGAAAGAAAATTTTCAGTTACCAACTATCCAAGCCTTCCTTCCTTTCTCATGGATATCATTCCTTCATCTATCCACTGCAATAAACTTCACCTTACTACAAAATCATGGAAAACACACAAACTGAAAGGAACAAGAAAAAATAACAACAAAACCAAAAGCAAAGCCGAGTTTATTTAAGTCGTTGGCATGACTTAGTTCTGTATGTTTAATATCATTGGCATGATCCTATTGTTACCAATATGGTAGAGGTACTACTCCCTCCATCCCAATCATTTCTTCATACTTTTTAGCTAAGTTTCTCGGGCCATGTTTGACCACCAATAACTTTAGTTACATATACTATTGGTGTATCAAAATTTGATGTTAATAAAATATATGATGTAGAAAATCTAACAAGATCTCACATGATGTCATTGATGCTTATATACTAATTCAAATTTATAGTCAAACGTGCCTTGAAAAAGTTGACCAAAACTTGTGCAAAAATGGATTGGACGGAGAAAGTAGTAAATTTCCTAAAATAAATCACCAAATATTTTTAAAAAGAAATTTGAAATACACGTATCAAAACACTGATAAATTTTTGCATAATAACATCTCACAGTGAGATCGGGGTTTAAAATACAATTTACAAAAGGTTTTGTTGGATGTGGGGTCAAAATACAATTACTTTTATTTTAGGCTCGTATTTAAAAAAGATTACGGAAGTTCAAGGGCTAAACTGCAATAAAATATAAACTATATTTTCTCCGGCAAAGACAACTTCTCCGATTAACTTCCCAGTTATCCGCTCAACTTCACGTCTGCCTTCCACCTATCGGTGTATTTTGCGCTTGTTATGTATTTGTATTTAGGGTCCGATTTTTAATCCATAATTTTAGTTATGTGACCTTTTATTCTATTTATGATGATGTTTCAATATATTTCTGTCATGTGCTATGTTTTCTTATAATTTCCATGTTTGATATTTTAAAATTTTAGACTTATGATGATTTATAGAAATACAATTATTTTTACTATTTTTCATATGATAATTATTTTATTTTATTCTCTCTGTTTTGTAATTTTAGTATGATTTTTATTAACAGAATTTAAATATGTGACAATTTTAAAAAATGCATTGATACTTCATTGTTTTTGTTTGATATTTTAGAATTTTAATTTTATAAAACTAGGATGACATTTCTATTTTTTCCTTTCATGCTCCTATGATTGAAGTAGGGGACCTTAACCGATCGTATCCTATCACCAAAGTGTTTCTCACTAGTGGAGGCAGTCTCATTAAAGGTGGTTTTAAAGGACCATAGAAGTCACTTTGTAGGTGACTTCTCTGGTTGTGACTTTGATCATCATTGATCAAAGTTGGTTCCTATAACTGAATTTAAAATCGGCCAACAAAGGCAGTTATAGTCCGCCTTTGATCACCCTCGGGGAACCGACTTTGTTCGTAGTTCCGATTTCAGAAACTGAGTCCCAAAATAGGAACTAGTTAACGATCTTCGGAGACTATCTGCCAGTTATGGACTCGGAACTGACATAAGGTTCCGGCCTTTTAGACTTTTTTCAGACCCTTGTAATCACTTCCTAAATCGGACATTCATTCCAGTCCACCACTGTATTTGGAAGCGTAAAATGCATTTTATTGTCATGTTAGTTCCAAGTTCAGGTAGTCAGTTCCGATTTCGAAACAAGTATTCGTGTCTTTGGAAGCTGAGAAACTTGTGGCTGCGATTGTAGTTCCGGTCTCAGAACAGACTCGGACAAATATGTAAAATTCTTTCTTTCCATATAAATTACCCAGCCTACTAAAGGGCCAACATAAGATCTCCAATTCATAAAAGATTCTATAAACTACACTTACAAAGCATCAATATACAGATGGAAATAGAAATCTAGCAAATTCTACTCCGAAAAATACATGAAATCATCATTTTAACTAGCAAAAATATATTGGCTACGCTTACAAAGCATCAATCTGTAGATAGGAATAGAAATCAAGCAAATTCTATTCCGCAAAATACATGAAATCATCATTCTAACTAGCAAAAATCTATAGACTATGCTGACAAAACAACAATCTATAGATATGAATATATATATAGATAGGAATAGAAATCTAGAAAATTAATTCCACAGAATACATGAAATGTTCATTCTAACTAGCAAAAATCTATAGACTATGCTGACAAAACAACAATCTATAGATGGGAATAAAAATATATCAACTTCTATTCCACACATTTCATGTAATCACACACCTCATTGTCTCCCAAACAATTCTATTGTACTAGTGGATTTCCTATAGATAACGATCAGGAGTTCACCAAATACTTAGTCAAGCAATTTATCACGATGTTGATATGTTCTTGCGAATACGGCTTCTGGTTGGCCTTAAAAATCTGTAAGTTTGAAACCATGTCCATTGTCATAATATGTATGACCAAAAAAATTTAAAGTAGACATCTAAAAAAAATAAACATCACCTTGTCGATCTCAAGAAAATCCACTCGGACTTGTTGAATGCACTCGGCAACATAGAGCATTACGGAGTAGCCACACTCCCAAGTTTTTTCTTGTTTCTTGTACTAAGTGAAGGTAAACATTAATAGTTTAAAATAAAGACTAGAATTAAAAGTTTATTTGTCAAATCTACCACACCTTTATCTCAATAATATCCAAACCCGCATTTTGATTATGATCATTTTGATCACTGAGTGACACACCCAATATTTTGATAAACATCTCTGATGGTTGGAAGTACAATGGATCCATCCAAAAAACCTTCTTCGTTTTTGGGACACTAAAAATTAATCTCCAATGGTCCCTACAATGTTACATATAAATAAATGAATAACGGCTACAAAATAGAATTAAACTTAGTGAAATGATTTCAAACCATCACCACTCAATGTATGGTGTGAAGAACAATTTTTTATTTGTCCGTCCAAGACTCTTGCAGATGTATTCAATCCTTTCTTTGATGGTAAACCCAATTTCTTGGGTCATTAGGGGCACAAATATCCAACCCAACTCATTCCATTTTGATTCGTAATATAATACATGTACTTCAAAGCATATGTTCAAAAAATTAATTGTATAGTAGACAAAGGCGTTACGAAAAAAATAAGGATTTGAATGGTTAGTACTCACAGTAGAAAAGGGACATTATCGTTTGGTTAACTTGCTCACACTTCCATGGGTCTTCAAAATATATCCATCAGGCGATGATATCTTGCTTTTGACTGAATACACACTCATCTCCAGAGAATAAGTACGTTGAGTTTTGAGGGTGTCCTGCTAGCCAATCGTACAAAACTCGTACAAACTGTGGTGCATCTTTAATTACCTGTGCCCGAGTGACCAGAGTTTTAATCATTTTTTGGCAGTTGAACTACTGGTTTAGGATTCCTAGAGTCGTGTCCTTCAAATGAATTTTCGTCAAAGGGTTAGCATAAATTAGGCGACTTGCCCATAGGAGAAAATTTCCTCAATTCGGTCCCACTTACTTGTACTCGCCATCGAGGATTGGCAATATGCCGTTGAGGACCAATGGATTCTCCAATGAAATTTGAGAAATACCTTCAGCAATAGGCACCGAGTGATGATGTCACATAGAAGGGTGCAAAATCCCATCGACAACATGGAGTGGTCTACCTTCCACGCCTTAATCAATATATAGCTTACAAAAGTTTTATTTCTACAAGATTTTAAAAATAAACAAATGATAACCAATTTTGAAGTAATAAAATAAAATTTGAGATATTTAGAAAATATATACATGTACCTTTTTGGGTGTCGACCCGATTGCTCTGTCAAGATTTTTGAGTTCATGTCACAGTGTCAATTGTTTCCATTCGTGGTTTACCTCAACCTCCCCCAGTGAATGGTGTGACCCTCCAGATGGCAGTGTCCAACTAGGAGTCAAATCGTCTAAATTCTCGGGTATTGGTGGACCAGTGTGTTGGATTAACAACTTAATCAACATCTCTTGTTGCTCTATGCATTTTCCACGAATAATAGCCTATTTATGCAAGATGTGCACTCTAAATTTTTTGCCTTTTCGGAAGACTAACCATTCCAAACGCATCTTTTTGTGACAAGAACGAACCAACCCCTCTAGCACGTCTAGGGTGATCTATTTTACCAGCTGCTTCTATGAGGATGTCGGTCTTACCCGTTGCAATGAATTGCCCTTCCATTTGCTCTAATTTTAACTTATCCTACAAAGGTGTTAATATAAAATTAAATGGTACTTAAATGGAGGGAAACAATATTTCAATGAACTTTAAGAAGTTGGTGCCTGCCACTTTTTCCGCAATTGTAATCATGGGTTCTTTTTCGAATTGACCTTCTTTGTTATCTCGGCTCTTTGGGAATAGGTCACATCTATCAATATCATCAACATCGATTGGTGTGACAAAAAACCTTACCTCCTCCTCGGTCACCCCACCTTCAATTGCAACTTGGTCATCCTTCTCATAACGGTCCTTCACCATTTTGATTGCAGCTAAAGCATAGCCACCAAGGCTTTTTCGATGCGGGGTTTCATTCTTTTTGGAAAAACATCACTTATCGTCCCTCTTCCGTTACGTTAGGATGTCATAACCTAGTCACTGTTAAAGATACATTAATCTAAATTGTTAGAAAACTTAAAGAGATGGCCTAACGTTCTGTTCAATTTCCAAGGCTCTTATTTTGTGGATCTCCCAACTTTCTTGTTGAATATGGGTATAAGTTAACCATGAACGATCTCCCTTCCTATTAGAGAATATGTAATCTCTAGATAGGGTGTACTTGTGCTCCCTCCAACTCTTGGATAACATATACATCATCTTTTTCCTTAAATCTTCCATGTCGATAGAATCTATCTTAAATGGAATCTATAAGGAATTCCACAGATTATGTTGTCAAAAACTAAGAGATAATATAGTGACAAGATGATGAGGGCACAAGTTTTGAATGTACAATTTTAAAGACATGTACCTTGCACTTCATCCATATGACGACTTTATAATCCTTAGGCACCTCGTGCCAATTACCATATTTTATCTCCACCCTCATCCTACCAACCTTCCCAACCCAGATAGACCACTTAGCACGTTCCTCCGACAAACATTTACCCAACTTTATGAAAATCAACAAGGTCAACTCTTTCCTAGCCATTCGTCGGTCTAGTGTTCTACAATGAGTTTTTGTTATTCCCTACTCTTCTTACCCCTCCCCGTCATCATCCTCAATTGCCGTAGTATCGTCATTTACATCATTCGAACATGTGAGATCCTCACATGTTCATTTTCGAGACATTATTCTATCTAAGACATCGTAACCAATAAAATTAACCATCAATTAGAATTTTTAAAGAGTGTTGTAGTGCCACTCTATTTTGAAACCCTAACAAAAATTGTGAATTTAGCAATTATTGGGAAACTTGATTTTATAGGTCACCAAACTTGATTTCCACTTGAGTTATACACAATATTCTACATTTGACTTCTAGAAAACATTTGCACACAGTAGTTCGCAAGTCCATTTGTTCATTAAAATCCTAACAATTTTAGAAGAGCACAAGATAATGATTGTACACATTGATTAAAGAAAGAGTGATGTTTACCTTGTCAAATGAAGAAATAGATTACCCTTGCCATGATCACCATCTCTTAAAATATCTAATGGACACAAACCCTAACTCACCAAAACTCCCCACTTGTTTAGGGTTTTTTGACAAATGTCTAATGTATGTGGACATTTGTAGAATTGTCTATCCAATATCCAATGAACACAAACTCTTGCCAATATTAATCCATGTACATGGACATTGTTTGTTCGTAAAATTGTCTCTAACTGGACATCAAAGAATACCCATAGAACGGTCTAAATAAAGTTATAATAGAGTGATCAATTATATTTGATATTTTACTAGTACGTTTTAGTATATTTTAGTGTTTCCACTTAATGTTTTACTAGTTTAATTATTTTAATAATTTATTTGATGTTCAACTATTCTAATATTAGGTGTATTTTTAGTGTTTTAGTTTGATGTTTACTATTTTAATTCGATGTGTTTTTTGAGTATTTTTATTCAATGTTTACTATTTTATATTAGTATATTTTTAATTTTTTTGTGTGTTTATTATTAACTATTTCAAATAATTCACAATTTTTATTTTATTTTATCTATTTTAAATCAGTTGTGTTTTTAATTCAGTGTGAGTTTTAGGCTAAACCCAATGACAAATCAACCCAACAAAAACCTATATATTGGGCCCAAATATGAATTTGACACCCGCCCATTAATTTTTTTTCCAAATTGATTTGCCCTAACCCACTTTCAACCACATTAGGGCAAATTGATTTGCCTTAACCCAGTTCCCAAATTGATTTACCCGTAAATTCTCCGTCACCGATGTTCTGCAATGAGCTTCCCGACATTGTGAATCCAATGGAGATAAAGTTGTGACTCAATCGGATTCTGCGCAAAACCGAGCTAGAACATGACGACGCACGTAGCAGCGGTGGAGAGCAACGAAGACGGTGGAGAAATTAATCATTTGTCGATGGCGAAATGGAGGTTCGAGTTTCACGACGACTATGGTGAAATCGGAGTTTGAATTAGACGACGACATAGTCGAGTGCGAATTGGATGAAGGCGAGCGTGAATTAACAGCAAAGATGAAGAAGGAATGACGGAGAAGAATCACGGTGGAATGGTGATTAAGGCGGTTGGAAGTTCGCCGATGAAAGAGTTTATATATGAGTCGAGTAGAGGACACTTTCGCTAGAGAAGAAGGATTTTTTCATCAATTTGCAAGTTAGTTCCCAAAAATTTTTGTACTCCCCATGTGCCAGTTTAATTTGCACCATCATCATTATCACACTGTTCAAGAAACATGTTTGACCATTAATATGTTTACCTACGTATAATAACGATAAATAAAAAGTTGATATTAAGAAACTACTTGTTACGATAAATTGAACAATATCATGTACGATAATATTGTTGTTCATATAGCTATTCAAATATGTGGTCAAACTTTGATAGTGAATAGTGTAAAAATAATAATAATGCAAATTCGATTGGGACAAAGGGAGTATATTCTTTCAAAATTTATCCCAACTTTATAATATTTAAATCTTAACCCCTAATTTTTAAATTTCATACTTTATAATTTTCTTATTTATAATTCAGTCATTGTTCTCATCATGACACGATCCCGTAAGAGACGCACTCTAGGACACTAGCTGCATACGTCAATACTTTATGATACTTTTTCATTATCACATTGTTCAAAAAATATGTTTGACCGTTAATACATTTACCTATGTATAATAATTCCAAATAAAAGAAGATGTTTAAATTTTGTTTGTTACGACGAATTTAACAATATCATATACGATAATATTATCGTTCATAAATTTATTTATATATGTTGTTAAAGTTTGATAGAAGATATTGTAAAAAAAACAAGTATATAATTTGAATTGGGACAAAAAGATCGAAAATAAAGAGGAGGGAACCATTTTGCGGAAAAGGAAAACCGTTATCTGCTTTAGATACAGTCCCGGCAAGTAGATCTCTTCATCTCAATTATTTGATAGTCTTATTTGCTACTATTCAGAGAGGTTTTTGCATGGTGCGACCTTATAAAGTGCAATGTCGGTCTTAACAACAGCAATTGTAATAAAGCACTTGTCCCTCTTTCTGTAAAGAGAATTTAATCGTAGAAAAAAGTGATTTATAACTTTACCATAAGTGTTACTATGACTTTCCAGTCTTTGAAATTGTCAATATAACCCTAAATAGTCAGTGATAGTGCCAATATAACCCTCTCCAAAAAAATTTAGTCGGAATTTTGTAAAAGTACAATTTTGCCCTTATGAAAAAAATAATATTCTAAAAATATAGAAAAAGACTTTATTACCCTTAGAGTCATTAATATTCCAAATATTGTTGTCGAACCGTCGCCGTAACGGGTAGGGTTATATCAGCACATTATGAAAACTGATAGGGTTATATCAGCACATTGCTAAAATTTATAGGGTTATATAAGCACAATCGCAAAAGGCGTAGGGTTATATCAACACATACTATAGAATATATGGGTTGAAATTTTGGATTTACCGTTTTAACTTAACTATTAGACCTATGTTCCAACATAACCTATCTAACCAAGTATGTAAAATAAATAACGAACGAGACACACAACTTGGTTACACAGTTCAGTGAAATCCACCTAAATCTGTCGGGCCTGGCCCAATTCAGAATAAATCCACTAATCAGAAAGATACAATACAAAGTACACCATACAACTATACTTATCTTCTAATTATTAACGTGTCAATTTTGCAAGCTCCCCTTACTACCAATCCGCCTTGATCATACTCCATCTGACCTCGAAACTCATTGACGCTGGATCTCCTTCTCCTGAGGAATTAAGGTATACGACTCTGAAATTGATCAACATGTCACGTATGTTGGAACATATGGAAATTGGCTCTTGCAAAGCTCTTGGGAGAATGTAAATCTGAAGTGCAAATTTTTCTCAATTAAGTTCGTACAGAGTTGCAGCCGTGATGTCCAGTATATATAATCCCAAGAGCAGATCAGAATTCTCCACAAATATCGACATAATATACATATTCCTTATCTGCTTCTTAAGCATATCCAAATCCCATAAATAAATAAATTTTCCTTATCTCAAATATCCCATAATATTCTATAAATCCAATTCCATAATTATAGGGATTTTCAATGAATCCATTATGCTTCATACACGTCTAAATTAATATTGCATAATCTCCATATTTCCATAAATCAATTAATACGCAATATTCTGATAATCAAAACCTGATTCATTTCGTATGTTCCAACATGAAACGTTTTTCTTTTTCAACATTTGTTCACAAATTGTCAACTCGATAATCAATGAAATTCACGTGACTTTACATTCTTAATTATTCTATTGACATTAAGAATCAATCTTTAATAAAGAGATGCTCTTTACTTAAATAGTTGGTAGCTCTTTATTTGTGAAATGTCAACTAATCAATGATTGACACTTGGTTTTATATTTTTAATTAATTATAATTTAAAGTGAAAATGATTGCCTAAAAAGTACTTATTTAAGGAACTCCATGGTTAGTAATTGGTTCTTACCTAATTTTTATCAAAATTCATAACGTAGCACTTAAGAAGTACTCCTTAAATTCACTACCATCGTGGATGCTCTTAGGGAAAGTCCAACAACTTCCCTTAACTTTTCTCTAAAATAGGGAATGAAAATCAATGTTCTCTATATTTTTTTTGGCTCAACTCCAATATATTTCTTATTTTACATAATCTGACATTTATTACACTATAGTTACCTTTTCATTTAAAGCTAAGAGTTCATTTTTAATCACTTCAAAATATATTTATAAAAATTAAGTTAGTTTTTAAAAACAATCAATATGATAAATTTGAAAAGAAATTAGTTTTCTTTTCATATTCCTTTCATATATAGTCTGTCTCTTGAAATACGGGTTTTCCATCAGCTATGGAAAAACCAATGTTTAATCTGTAGATTAGAAGAAATCAAAGATAAAAAATTTGGGTTGCATTAATCGAGTCATAAACTTATAACTCATGCATGGTGCATAGTAAATTTTTAATATTGCAACTAAAATCTCTACCTTTTTATAATTCTAACTCAACCCCGTCTTTTCACATGCCCTTGGAAATACGCTCTTTCCCAAGGTTTTACCTTTTCATATTCACAGGGGTTGAAATAAAAGGTAACACAACATCCAACAAATTAAAAAATTATAAACTATAAACCAAAAAGATTACTTCCAACCTTCTAAACAAATCATTATTGATAAAACATTTTTTTTAAAAATATGCATCTCACGTGAGCGTGAATTAGGCCCATTTTAGTGGTAAGTCACACTCTCTATAACTGAGAGATCTAGAGTTCAAAACAAACACCCAATAATAATTGTGAATATTAAAGCAATTTCTAAATGGGGATTACCCAACATCATGAGACTGTGTCGGTGATCCCTGCTGCGGTTTCCCAACCTGCAGGTGGTCAATGATGGTGAGATTGTGGTGGTTCCAGTTCCAGTTTCAGTGGTAGTGGTTCATTGGTGGTGCATCGTTTGAGTGTTCTCAGGAGGGCGTCCCTAGCTATTTAAATTGATAGAGTTTCAAACTCCACTGGGGTTCAAAAGATTCAATGGTGGTGTCTCTTAGTTAGATCTTAGATTAGCATATTAATATGTAATTTGGTTACTTGTATGCAATCTTTCAAAAAAACATCTCATTCGAGCTTGAGATTGTAGTAGTTTTCTCTACAAAAATATTGTTGGAAGTTGAATGTACTTTTTAGTAGGAATGGAAGATGTGGGGAATATGAAACTTAAATTTTTAATAGGATAATGAATATTGTGTTGTGATTTGATGATTCAATTGAAATTGTATTAAATATCCATTCCCTATAATTTTTTTCTCTTTCTACAAATATAGAGAAAGAAATATTATCTCTTATCAAAATTCTTATTTTAGGGAATGGTAAAAGGACAATGTTGGAGCTGAAAAACTATATAGAATATCTATAATCAAATAAAATTTCTATTATAGTGAAACTGTTGGACTTGCTTTTTGGAGGTAATCCATCTGAGCCCGGGCAGTATTCGGATTTAGTTTAAAATTCACTGATTTAATTTCTTCCCGGAGGTTTGATGGGCTTCACATAGCCACGTTTTGCTATTAATTTGGGCCTTTGATTAAGAAAGTGAGGGTAATAAATACCTGAAGAATGTTCCCGGGCCTCTGTTCACAAATTTTAAAAGTATGAGATAGCTTTTTGTATCTTTAAATTTAATTACGGGATTAGGGTTGATAATTACACGCAATTTATAACACTCAATTATGTTTGTTTTTATGGTGTATAGGCACGCACTTCTATTTATTACAGATGAAGTTTTACCATAAATGATTATAGCATGAGGGCAGAGGATAAGTGGATATCGATCCTATAAACAAAACATTTCCACTTATAGTTTTTATTTAAGTGAAGAAGGAAGTGTGAATTGAGTCTGATTTAGTTGTAAAACCACACTCTTGAGATGTTCAGTGTTCAAAACACACTCATCAAGAAATGTGAATATTAGAGCAATTTTTTAATGGGATTACCCTGCGCCATCGAACTGTGTCGGTGGTCTCCGCTGTAATTTACCGACCTGCAGATGGTCGATGATGGTGAGATCGTGGTGGTTTTCGGGCGGCGGTTCGATGATGGTGATGGTTTTCGATCGGCGGTTCGTCGGTGGTCTAGCGTTTGGGTGTTTTCATGAGGGTACCATATCTATTTAAATGAATGGAGTTTCAGACTCCACTAATTTACAAAAGGTTCAATGATGGTGTATGCTAGTTAGGTTCTAGATTAAGATATTAATATGTAATTTGGCTGGTGTAATATTTCAAAAAAAAAAAAGTGAAGAAGGAAGCTTTTGTGCTTAATGACACATGGTAAAAATTGGCACTAAATGGGAAACATCACTTTAGATTATCTGTTCAAATTAAGCCATCCAAGCCTCTTCCAAATAACAAAATAATAGAGTATACTTTTAAAAATTAAGCTGCCTTGATAATTATCCGTGTATTTAGGCTTTGTTCTCCAAAACTTCAACTAAATTAAATTGAATAAATTTAAATTAAATTGAACGGACCTTAATTGAAATAAAAATAAGCATATAAAAAAAGTTATATAATATGATTAAACTAAACTAAATTTTACGAAATTAAATTTTCATTGAACATAATAATTTGTAGGGAAAGTGTAAAAATAATGCTATAAGATTGAGAAAGTGCAAGAATGACCTTGTAAAATTTGAAAGTGCAGAAGTAACCCTATCTTTTGTTCAAAATGTGCAGTTTTACCCATTTGGCCGATTTTCGGCATTGACCGATGTAATTCCGGCGTTGACTAATAATGAAAAGACATAAATACCTCTAAGTTTAATATAGAAAAACTAAAGACTATTTTACCCTCACTTCTTCTTCTTCTTCTTCTTCTTCTTCAGCTTCTCCTGCTCCCAGACACACCGCCGTCCACTGCCGGACTAGATCTAGCCCCCCCCTGAAACTCTAGATTTTCCTAGATCCACCACTTCCCCGCCTAAAGCTCGTCACCATAACCACCTTCGCTCTAAAACCCACCGCTCACCGCCGCCTAAAACCCTGCCATAGCCCCCGCCACACCACCACCCCTAACCTTCGACCCTGCCCAAAATTGGTGGCACACCCCTAAACCTCCGCCTTGTCCCTCGTCACGCAATGGAACGTTGTCGATAATCCTCGACCTTAACCCTAACTCCGTTTTCGGCCACTCGACACCGCCGCTAACCCTAACTTTGTCTCCAGCCAACCATCGCCACCTATCGCTCCTCCTCTTCCGTCGCTACCCATCGCTCCTCCTTTTCCGTCGCTACCCATTGCTCCTCCTCTCCCGTTGCCACCCATCACTCCTCCTCTCCCGTCGCCACTTATCGCTCATCCTATCCCGTTGCCACTCATCGCTCCCCTCTCTCGTCGCTACTCATCGCTCCTCCTCTCTCGTAGCCACTCATCGCTCCTCCTCTCTCGTCGCCACTCATCACTCCTCCTCTCTCGTCGCCACTCATCGCTCCTCATACACTTTCTCAATCCAGCCGCCACCGTTGTCCCGCCATCCCGTCGCACCATTGCTGAGCCACAACAGAGATGAAATCGAATGAAATCAGAATCGAAATCGGAATCGGATGGAATCGGAATCGCCGTCCTGTCTCACCTCACCCTAGCGGGCCGAATGAAATTGAAATCGGAATCAGAAAAGGGAGTCGCATAGGATTTTGGCTCATAATTTGAGTGGCCCAGAGGTGAAAATCGGAGAAGGGAGTCACGAGTGAGAGAGGTGAGGCTGAGTGAAGAAGAAATGAGGGAGGGTTATTCTTGTCTTTTCATGTTATTTTGAATTTTGAATTTTTTAACTTGAGGGTATTATGGTCATTTCACTAATTTCCGACCAAATTGGGTGTTCGACAATTTGGTTAGCAATTTTCAGGATTATTTTTGCACCGTCAAATTTTATTATGTCATTTTTACATTTTTCCCCCAAAACATAGAATTAGAAACGCACTTCACTCTATTTTGTAAAAAGAAGGAAAAGACATGCATTGAGTTCGTGTAATTTTCTTCTAGCTGCTTCACGTGTAGTACGTCGTCGACTCGTGGTAGCTTCGTTTTTTTGTTGTTGTGTGGACATGAACATTAGACTAAGTCTTGTAATCGTGTGGAAATGTCGAAATGGCTCGACGATATTAATTGCCCGTTGAAAACTATGAAAACTTGTGATATAAAATTGTTTGTCGAAAGAGATTGAAGATATTTTCGCACCCAAATTACTATGTCATCAACCGGCGGCTCTCTAAATTCCGGTGGCAAAACTGAATGGGAATGAAATATACATACCCCTCCTTCCCAAACATTTTCTTTTTTCTTATCCCAAATACTTTCTATTTAAAGAAAAAATTAATCTAACAAAAGAGTTACTTACCCTTGCACAAATAAAATTTTACACTTAAACCCTACTCCATACTCATCAAGCCCAGCCATAGCCGGATTTATTCATGGGCAAGGTAGGACAATTGTTCTACCTTTTTTTCAAAAAAGATTTTTAATTAATTAATATATAATTTTTTAATTAGTGCCCTAATTTATTTTAAATTTTAGACCCACTTTATACTTCTAAATTTAAAATTTTATCAAATTTTAACAATTCGTTCAAAGACTGAGTCATCATATTAAATTGTGACCCATAATTTTTTTTTGGATTCACCCTTGAGCCCAGCCCACCACTTCTTTCTTTTCCCCAAACTTCTTCACCCTCTCGCAGCCCAAACCTCGCCGCTCAACTTCTTCTCTCTCTCCACCGCAACCCTCACCACAAATCCTCTCCACCGAAAATCCTTTGCTCAAATCCTCTTCACCGTAACTTCAAGTTCTCCCCATTGAAAATCCTCATAACCCCAAATCCTCTCCACCGAAACCCTCTGCTCAAATCCTCGCAATGATTGAAGGAGGAGGTGGCGATTGGGCAGATTGAACATGACGGAGACCCGATTGAACAGTTTGAACATGACGGAGACCCGATTGAAGGAGGAGGCGGGTCGGTAAAAACGGAGTTGGAAAATGGGTCAACGGAAACGGAGTCGGATATGGAGGAGGATGTGGTGGAGATCAGGAGATAGAGGAGGAGAAGGCGGGTGGTGGAGATGGGGAGATGGAGAAGGAGGAGCGGGGAGATGGGGAGATGGTTGGTGGTGGTGTTGGAGATCGAGAGATGGGTGGCTGGGATTTGAATGGTTGAAGAAGGCACGGGTAATATGATCATTTCACAACATTGAAATTAAAAGAGACTTCCTCTCTCTGCAGAATGCCTTGGGAATGAGGGAGTACTTTCTTTTTATGTTGAATTATCCTATTTATACCTTTAAAAAAAAAGAGAATTTAGAAAAAGTAAATGTGTGCAGATAAAATAGATTATGTATCATGAAAGTACATTATTAAATAAACTATAATTTATCATTCATTATAAGAGTTGATTAAATTGGAGTTTAACCGGAAAACGAACAGTAGAATAAATGAATGTGGTTGTCATATGCTTCACAATATATGCCCTCCCAACGTCTCATCTCAGTTATCATATGCTTCACGATATTATCTTCACAGACTCCAAACAGCCCTTAACTTCATTCTCACTCCCAAATAAAATCAATTTATCAAAAAAAGAAAAGAAAGCAAAAGAAAAGGAGAGTATTTGTCCTTTTTATTCATTATTGAAGGGAAAACAATTAAAGCCAAGATGATATCATTTATCTACCGGATACCTATAATAGAAATTCTCCAAAACCAAGTGGTTGACACAAATGTGCAGCAGGGGCATTTTTGACTTTTCGCAGGTGGCAGCCCAAAACGACGTCGTTTTGGGCTGCCTATTTAACCAGCCTCGCCCTTGTTCCAGTTCACTTTTTCCAGACGCGGTTTGATTTTCTTCTTCTTCCTCATCCTTCAAAACCCTATTTGTCCCTAGATCCTTCGAGTCTTCTTCTTTCTTCTTCTACCGGATACCTATAATAGAAATTCTTCAAAACCAAGTGGTTGACACTACTTGCCATTTTTCTCCATCAAATATGCTATTATTATGCTCAAGAAAAGTATGAAATTGAAGTTCTCTGTTTCAGGTTTACAAAGGGAGATACTTTTTCCTGTATTTTACTCCCTCCGTTCCACTAGATTGTCCTATTTTGGAAATCGCTTCCGTTCCATTAAAAGAGTCTTGTTTTGAAAGACAGTGTGATGCCAGAAATTA
>JAULKM010160856.1:0-16428 GCA_032355605.1 Rubia tinctorum | reverse complement strand
AATCTCCTCAGGCCCGCAATACAGGAAAGTTGGATCAACTAATATGGCAAATACATTCAAAATTACTACGTCGTACATCTACCAGTTAGCTAATGCAATCAAAACTTTGGCATTAACTAATGTATGTATCACAAAAAAATCACTGAGTTAATAAAAAGATAAGGGCATTTTTTCGTTGTAATTGTATTTCTTTTCTTTCATTTATCTAACATAGAAAATAAATTATTTGATCTACAGGGGACTCACTATTGGTTTCTCTACGTCACATAGTTCCCGTCATAGAATTATACGCTGAGAAACAATAGAACAATGAATATGTGTTCCTCTTAATTATCAACAACAGCCTTAAAGGATAGGTTAAACTGCCAAACCACAGCATCTGCCCTATGGTTTTAAAGTATTTGCAATGGTACTTAGTATAAAAGAAAATTAACTTAGCTGTGGCAATAGATGCATGGGAGCGAAAACAGAACTGGTGCCAGGCAAAGGATTAACTAAAGAAAGCTAAAAGCAATTGGTAAAGCATTGTAAAATTTCAACTGCAGATTTATTACCTCCATAATCCGGTATGAATAGCAGAAACCATTAGAGGCGGGATTGGCAGCAAGAAAGCAAATGCTGCTGTCAACAACTTGGGATGCTCACTACGAAGAGCCCTTCTAGACACAGTAAAAAAAATATTAAAAACCAAAAGGGTATTATTAAAGAAACTATCTAGTAACTGATTAGAAGGCCGACACTTGACCAAGCATATCTCCCTCTTTCATGCTCATCGGCGGGGTGTCATCGGTGGTAATTGTCATCGACACTTGATCGTTTTAGCATGTTGCAAATCAGAAATGTATCTTCTTATTATCAGAAATGTATCTTCTTAGCAACCATAGACAAGTCGGAAATTTCACAGTTGCGCAGCTTATGAGCAAATTTCACATTCAAAACAGCCGATTGTGTAACATACAGATAGCCAATTAGATTTACCATTTCAGAGCCCTAATCAGGGAAACCTAAGCTCGTAGTGATCAGAATTGGGATTTAAGCATCAAAACGATTACGTAGAGTTATTGTAAGTCTATCATCCATACAAGTACGCTGAGATTGCAAATTAGCATAATTATGAGTGCCATTAGTACAAAAGGTTAAGTTCTAAGAGCGTACACCAAGTACATGGAAGCAGCTTGCCAATGTACTACTTGCTTAGCAAGATCATGAACCATAACTCATGGCTAGGGAGATAATTTCATACAGATGACAAAAGCAACAACGCGGCCAGACAAAATACGGTTATATCTACCTACAGTTACCATTCAGAATCATCATTCACATGCTTCCGACGAGAGGAGGGCCTCGTCGGCGGATGAAGGCATGGCGGCAACCCCCAAAATAGTGGTGGGAGCCGCTCTTGTCCTGCTCCGACCCGTGGACTGGTAGAACATACAAGTGCCATAATATATGAATGTCTGGTACCTTTTTATTTTATCTAGAATGAATATGGTTTCAACCTAATATGTTTTGGGCTGGAAATCTCATTTTCAAGACAACACCGGTATATATACTGATGTCTATGAGAACTCTCAAAAATTTTGTATTTCCCGCTCAGTTTTTGACCAAAATTTGGAATTTTCGTATTCCCTCCACCAATTAGCATCGGTTTTTTCCAATGAAATACATGTGCCTATTTAACTATCAATATTTTGGCATAATTTGATTTATTAAGGATTCAAGTTTTTTGGTCTATATAGTTATACGATAGTATATGAAAAATATTCAATTAAACATTCAATGTGTTTCATGTTCCAAAATTGTGTCAAAAGGATGAACGGAAAGGTCGGTATCTAACTTTGGTAAAATTACACCGTTGTCCAAAACTAAGTTACCCCTTCTTTGTTGCATCAAATTAACTTGATTTTGGATATTCTTAATAAATCGCTAGTACAATGTAAATGGGTGTTTTTAAGTGGAAATGGGTGTTTTGATGAAATTAAATAAAGCGCTAGTACATGTCTTAGAGTATCTTACTCTAGAATACTTAGAATTTTGGAAGTCTAAATGGGAATGATTATCGGTAAGTTTTTTCAACAAATTATTAATAAATAATTTAGATTCAGACTTGGAATATGCATCAAGGTCTCATAATGTAGCATCGCATCCAATCGGATTTCAATTTGGACCTCAGCGTGAAGTTTTTGCTTTTCGCACTTAGGTCCCTCCAAATTCTTGGAATTGTCCAAACACAAAACTGGCAACTCCATAATGAAATTCAATAATGTATGATCACAATTTTGCAATTTGGTCATGATTGGGTAAATGGAACCTTCTCGAAACTGAAAATAGAAAAGTTGTACAACATTTTATGGTTTTGCATTGTTGCCCAAAAGTGTATGAACCCCTTATCCATTGCTTCAAAATACTTTTGTTATTATTTCCAAAATACAAGAAATTAAATAATTTAATTTTCCATGGTATTAATAGAAAGTGCTAGTACATGTTCTAGACTAAATTATTTAAGATGGTTTAAAATTTAAAAAGGAAAATAAAATTTGTTTATGAAACCTTTGTTTTGCTCGATCGCTTATTTTCTTTACAAACATGGAAAATTTATTACGATTCAATAACCTAAATTCACATCCGATTGAATTTCAGTTTGGACCTCCGCGTGAAATTTTTGTCTTTTGCACTTAAGTCCCTCCAAGAATATTGGAATTGTCGAAACGCAAAATTGACGAAACCCGTTGAAATTGAATGGCATCCAAATGAACCTGTGCGTTTAGAGGTTTAATTGGTGAATGGAAGCCTTTCCTAACTCTTTTCCAAGTTGTGGATGTCATTTTTCAAATATAATACTGTAGCCCAATTTATTTTAGCACTCACCTTCTACTACCCTAAAATCAATACCAAAACTTTATATTGCTTAATACATGAGATAATAATAATATTACGCCTCCAAAATAACGTTGATTTGTTTAAAATGTTGCACAAAAATACAAAGGATAAATTTTTATACAGAATCATGAATAATATTGCACAAACGGTTCTTCATCCCACATATGTGCATTTTGTGAGCTGGTCCCCATGTCCCTCTACTCAACGCTGGGGTCGCGGTATGTAGAGAAAAGTCCAACTACTTTCACCCCATCAGGGAATTGATAGCTACAAACCTTAACCATGTGATTGCACCATGATCTCTGATAATGTGATTCCATAAGCAAATTTTGAACATCAATATCCAATGCTGCGACTCTAGATTCCAATGAAGGAACCACATTGTCATGAGCCATGTTGTAGAAAAAAATCTACCATAATCTTACCTATTGGTTGTTCATATATGTCTTGCGGATAGTGAGGGACACCCCCTTTGGTGCATAGTGAGGAAATGAGACTTCCGTGATCATAGCAACCGGTTTTCTTCGCATCCTCTCTCAAATGGTTCATGATTCGACAAGCTACATTCCATCAAAGTTTCTTCTTAATTGCGTACAAATATGTGATCTGAATATTGTGCACCCTTCGTGTTCACTGTGACCTGGTCAATTCTAGATGTTTCGAAGTGATACCATTAATTCATCTTGAGCGTGAGTGCCTTCTTTGGAATCTTGGTCCAACCCGATTTGACAAGTGAATCGACATCAGTTCCATCCCTTATAACCATCCTCACGATTTCCTTCCCAATAAGATCATGAGAATCCTAACCCTCACCAACCTTAGTATGGAAGACAATAAATTCATCCTCCTCGATGGTAGCTTTAGGCAGCTTGTACAAGTCGTTTATTGAATCAGGAGTCAATTGCACCATTGTGCCTCTACCAAAACGCCTCGTCCCACCTTGGACCACACCTCAAATCAGCATAGAACTCATTGACGATGCTGAGGTTAAATTTTGAAGACGTGTCACACGGTTTTTCCCAACCAAGGACCCAGATATATTCTTCAAATAAGGGAGATGCTTCTATTCCTCTCTTTGGATGAGGGCGTCATATTCTGTTTGTTCAATTAACATTGTCTCCTCCAACACGAACCTCTTGTCATGTTTAATATTAGATTGAATCCCCGGAGAGGAAGAGGATGCCTTTCACGTTCTCTTCAAATGACTTTATGATGTCATCTCCTGAGGCATTTTCACAAACACCTTACATGCATAAAAACATGAACAATACTAGTGTTCAAAACATGAACAATACTAGTGTTCAAAACATGAACAAACATTCAATTGAAACCAATTACCACCTACTACATATATAAATGTAATGAATCTACATTAAAAACGTATCACCTACAAACATTCACCCCCCTTGCATCATAGAATATATCATATTTTATATAAACCCCTTGCAACATTTTCAAAATGTATGCATGAGCAACTATGAATGATTTGTAAGAGTACTTACATTATTCCTTGTGAAACCTAGGGTTAATGATCTGATTGTTAGAGTAGGAAAGATTTTTTATCTAACTTCTTGGCTTAGAAGGCAATGCATACGTCGCTATAATTTTTTTTAAAGAGGGGCGAAGTCAGCACCGGTATAAAGTAAAGAAGCCGGTGACTATAAAGGGATATAGCAGTTGCCCGAGGCTGCTTAAAACAATTTTATTAAAATTTCTGGAAAATAGTTACATGAGTTCAGAGCACCGATACACCAACCGGTGTCATTCAACCAACGCCTGATGCTTACTTCATATTAAAGCATCTGCTCCAGGCTGCTTTAAATCTATTTTACATTATTTATCCAAACCCGAGAGCAAAGAATTCAAAAATAATTCTAAGTATGGACCACCGGTACATGAACCGATGATATTTACACCAATATCAGGTGTCTATTTATGACAAAGCAGCTGCCTGATGCTGCTTTAAATTGTTTTTCGATCTTTTTCCAAAACCGAGAGCAAGGTCTCAAATATATTTCTTAGTAATAAGCACTGATACATATATTGATGCTAGTTAATACACAAACTAGTGCTAGTTAATACATATTCTTGTGCCTATATATGAAAAAACAGTTGCATAACGCTGCTTTAAATCAAATTTTCTGAACTTTTTCCAAACCAAGAGCAAAGTTTCAAAAACATTTCAACGTATAGAGCACCGGTATTATACACCGGTACTGGATTTGTGTAAACCAGTGCCTTTGATGAAACAGAGCAACCCCTCTATTTTTCAGCACTAATTTTCAGTCCCTAAACCGGTGCTGGGTTGTATTTTACGTTATTACAACATAAAAAACAAAAGGAGAAAATAGAATTGCATGGAACTATAGCCGAACTAGACCCAAATTCATATATCAATATCAATATATTGATAGGACATTGGAAAGTACACAAAAGTATAATACTAATTACATTTAAGTTCATAAGATCCATCTATATTTTCCTTTTCAAGAAAACATCGCCCCCACAATTTAACCACTCTCATCTACCCACAATCCATCATCATGTGACCGTCTACCTATTAAAGCTCCACCCACATCCTCCAAACTTGGAAATACATATGGAAATTTAGGACATTAGTCTCGGATGGGCCAATCAACCTCCTCATAAAAGTAGAACATTTTCTCATGTAGGACGACATGCCACCTATCATTGTTAGGGTCCCGTACAAAAAAATATCCGGCGTGCCTGGGCAGTTAAGATGAACTTGTCATCCTCAAACCCAACTCGAGTTAGACTACCAATGTGAAACCTATGGGTTTCTCCGTACGAAACCTGCCTCCATTATCAACCCACTGGCACTTGAATACGACAACTTTGAACTCAACATAATCCAACTCCCAAATCTCCTCAATCATCCCGTAAAAGGTCATCACTGTAACAGTAGGGTTATAATCTTTCTTACTAGACTGCCACATTGATTCAGATTCTATGCAAACACCATTGTTCTTCGTCATGATCGTGTTGTCCTTCTCAGCCACTATAAAACTAAATCCATTTATACCATACCCTACGTATCTTTTGACAGTGCAGTTTGGCCTTCTTGCAAATGTACAAAGTTTACTAGGCATGCCATCCACATTTTAGCTATTATAAAACTAATTCACAAATGTGGAAGATTGCTCTAGCTGCATTTTGTTCGAAGGCCAGTCCTGACATAGTGCTTGTAAGTGTGACATGTACTCTTGAACATAGATTATATTTTCGCTACTATTCCGTAAAGCATATAAGTGCACTGTCATCAACTCAACATTGAAGTGTGTATGAAGTGTACCTTTTGAACGTGAAACACCATTCTTCCTACCAAAGTGTGCTTGTTCAGGTAATCCCACGGATTTCTTACCAACTAAGTTCGAAGTATAGTACTCAATGATTATTCTTGGTCACTTATTATTGCATGATGCTTCCATCCGGCCGGCTATGATTGTGAATGAACCTTTGAAAACACCCATGTGTCGCTCGAATGGGTACATCCAATGCATTCCTACTGGAATGCTTAGTCAATTTTCCCTAACCAAATGAATGACTAGGTGAACCATGATGTCAAAGAAGGACAGAGGAAAGTACTTCTCCAACTGACATAACATTAAAACCCCTTCCCCTTCATTACATAAAACGCTTGTTTGCTTATATTATTCCGACAAATGGAGTTGAAGAAGGAACACAGTCGTATAACGCTAAATCACACATCCTTTTCCATAACACAACGGATGGTAATGGGAAACAATTGTTGCATGAGAACGTGACAATCATGCTATTTTAAGGCATTCATACACAAATTATCATTCACAAAGCGACTAACATTAGAAGAGTAGCTAGATGGTACATTCATTCCTTGGATGCACTCGCAAAAGGATCTCCTCTCATCCACTAATATATCTGGGGCAGGAAGGAGGTACTTTCGGTTCCTTTCACATCTAGGGCTAGGTCAGAACGAATCCCAAACTCCAACAAATCCATCCCCGCATTCAAGATGTCCTTTGTCTTTCCAGGAAAGTTAAGTAAAGTCCCAATCATACTCTCGCACATATTCTTTTAAATGTGCATTACATTCAAATAATGTCAAATATCCAAATGCTCCTAGTAAGGTAAATCAAAGAAAACTGGCCTCTTCTTCCAAGGTCCAACAGGCGTTGCACCCACATTCTTTAACTTTTTTCCCAAGAATGACGGACATTCAACTTCTTCACCTTATTGTGGATGACAACCCCCTTCAATGGTCTTCACGCCTTCCTGACATCATTCCCACAAACAAACTTAAATGTGTCCTCACGCAATTTGTGCTTCATTGGGAGGAATTTCCAGTGAGCCAAATGCACTGTCTTATGACCATTTTTCAACTGTTAGAAATCTGTGGACTCTTCGTACATGACACGCTTTGTGCCCCTTCACCGCATAACCCGAAAGGTTTCCGTATGCGGGAAAATCATTTATGGTACCAACAAGCATTGGTTTTAAGTTGAAATTTGATCCCCAAAACCCATCAAACACATTGACATTGTCGAACCATAGTATCTTCAAATATACTATCAGAGGTTCCAGATACGTGTCGATTTCATTCCCGACCTATTTTGGTCCAGAAATCAATATGGGCATCAACACATATTTCCTCTTCATGCAAAAATATGGTGGAATGTTGTGTATGGCCAAAATTACCATCCATGAACTGTGTCTCGAGGACATGCTTCCGAACAGGTTCATTCCATCAGTAACAAAGCCATCCTCAAATTCCTCGACTCACTTGCAAATTCTGGATACCTCTTATCAAATCTTTTTCACTGATCGACATCAGTTGGATAACAAATCACATTATCTTCAAGAGAACCCCTTCCCATGTACCAAGCCATGCTCTTTGCATCATTGGCGTTCTTGAACAACCTCGGAATAATTGGAAGATACCACATGCATTTTGAAGCAACCCATTTCCTTTACTTTACAACATCTCCATCGTCAACCGCATTTGTCCTTTTCTTATACTAAAACACATGGCATACGGGGCAAGACACATCCTTCTCTCAATCACCTCTGTACAAAACACAATTGTTGGTACAAATATGTATTTTTTCACACTCCATTCCCATCAGACATAGAATTCTATTTGCTTCGTAGAGTTGTCCAATACCCCGTTACCGGAGGGAAACTTCTCATTCCAGAACTTTAGCAACTTATTCATACTAGTGTCGCTCCATGACCCAACATCTTTTATATTAAACAATTCCATCAACACATGACATCACCGTATCTTTCTTATTGCAACCGGGATAAAATGGTTTGTCCTTCTCACCTAAGAAATTTGACAAAACCTCGGACCTCCCCCTATATTCATCGACAACCTACTCACACATGTCATCTAAATTTACATCGATGAAACAATCTCCTTCACTACATACAACCACCTTCGGCGGTGCCTTCTCACCATGAAACGTCCAAATCAAATAATCTTTTTGAAATCCTCTCCTAACCAAGTGGAGTTTCATCATGTCTCTATCACTACTACGGTTACGATTCTTGCAATCACGACAAGGACATAAGACTCGCTTCTCATGACCAAATGTGTGCTCTAAAAACTCCTCCACAAAAACAACATATTTTTGCTCCATCAACTAACACTGTAATACATTCTTACGCCTCTCAATTGCACGTTCCATCTCTATAAATTAACGAATGTGCAACAATTATAGTTCCACACAATGACCATAGCTACGCAAGATTCTAAACATTCAAAATCAATTCAGAATACCTTACATACAACTCACATCACTACATTCAAAACATACCCAACAATTTCACAATCCCAAAAAATGTATTAATGATATCAAGAAATCTAACAAATAATCACATTTTTTTTCATCAACGCAAGTTTCATTAACATGATCAAACACACAAAATATATGCATACAAACCATTTGTAACATATTCCATCATCAATAGCATGCAAAATAATTTAAAATCTAACTTTTGTGGGTTTTCATTTGAGCATTCAATGCTAAACCCCTCTAAATAACACCATTGATGAACATTATCTCCCAAAAACCTACTTTTTACACACCAATGAATAGTGGTAGGTGACCATTAAATGCTTTTGTAGCACCGGTATTCTGCCTATATAGCGGTGCTAGAAATTTTTCAACCAAAAATTTGCCCTCCAAATCCAATATTCATGTTATAGGCACATGTATAGTTCTTTTTAACAATACCTATTCTAGAAATTAAAAATATACCATCCCTTTTTTTACAGGGCCCTTGTTTTTTGGCACCGGTGTAGTGTGTTCCAGTGCTATGATTTTACACGCACACTGCCATTATACCGGTGCTAGGGTTTTTCCACCATTTCTTTATGCACCAAAAACACTATTGCTGTCATGAATACCTTTTCTGGCACCGGTAATCACCCAATATTAGCAGTACCGGTGCTAGACAAAATTAAATCCTGGAGCCTTTTTCACCATGAGCACTAGTTTCTTGCACCTTTACGTTTTCTATCGATGCTATGATTCTTCTTAGGCACCAATTTTTGGCACCAGTGTCTTTTTCCTAGTGCTGAAAATGAGAGTAGGCACCAATTTCCATATTTTCCTCTCAAAATCGGTGTTCATCATCAATTCAACACCGGATTCTTCCTCCAAGGCTCAGGTACCAGTGCTTATGTACCTGTTTTCCATTAGTGCGTTCTTCAACCCATGAACTAGCGTTGTGAATAAACTTGAAAACTATTTTTCTTCAGTCATGAGTGTCCACTCTCATTAACCTAAACTGGGGATGTAATCAATCTTACACTCGTGTTCACTAAATAAGGTTTCATTATCAAAGACTTATTCTTGATAACCTATTTGGATATGTAAATTGATTTTAGACTTTCATTCAACACTAAACTAAGTTAAATGAAGATGAAATGATAATTTCATAATATGTTAAACAGTTCAATATTCAATGTCTAAAATCTTAAAATTATTATAACTAGAACATCACAGAAATCTATCTGAAGTGCTTGATTCCTATAAAAAAATGTGTGAGCTCTAGGCACCATCCGTGGAAGAGGTTTAGATTTTGGGTCGACAATTCGTCATCCATTCTTACCTTGCATATAAAAACTTCACCATTCTCGACATATTCTCAAAAAATATGAAATTTTTGAGGAAAATTCGGACTCATTGGATTCCCTTAGCTCATTTTTCTTATGCGGTGAATTTACCATTATCTCAATAGAGAGGCACCAAGTCATCTAAGACAAGGACCTCATCAATCTTCACGATGAATTTCCTTATTCAAACAACTTCCAAAGTAGCAATGTACTCAACTTCAATTGTAAAATCTGCAATAGTGCTTTACTTAACATTTTTCACTATAGACCCCAGAATTTATCTTTAGTCCATTTCAGGAACTAAAATATTTTCTTGATCACAAGCCAATGCGCCTCACCTTAGTATAATTTATATCTCATCATTGTGCTCTAAGAATACGAGATAATGTTGTGAGTACATATCATAACATACATGATAGATCCTATTGCATATGCATAAGCGATCATACCCATTCTCTTTTGCTCATTACGTTTCGATAAACACCGATTCTTACTAAGATTCATGCCATGAATCATTGGTAGAAAATATTTTACGACATTTCATATCGAACCTGTCAAACACCTTAACTATTAAGTGTTTCTTCTAAGGTCAATCATCCTCTTTGATCTTGATGTCTAAGATGTATTTTGCCTCTCCTAAGTCATTCATCAAAAAATACTTTCCGAACTAAGTCTTCATTGACTCCGACTTTGAATTGTCGTTTCCAATGTTATCTATATAGAGAAGTAAGAACTCAATATTACTCCCATTAGCCTCTTGTATACACAATATTCCTTAACATTTCCTTGATCGCCAATCTCTTAATTCCTTCATTGAAATGTATGTTCCAACTTCTTGATACCCGTTTCAGTCCATAGATAGACCTCTGAAGCTCACATATTATCCCAGTGCTATTTTGGCCTATAAAAATCCTTAGATTGTGTTACATACACATATTCTTCCGAATTCAATTAAGGAAAACAATTATGACCTTTATTTGCCAGATCTCAAAATTAGAATGAGTTGCAATTGCTAGGAGAATTTGAATGGACTAAAGCATTCCAATTGGAGAAAGGTCTCATCACAATTCATCCCATGGACTTGTTTATACCCTTTAACTACCAGTCCAACCATGAAAACATAAATGTTTAGTTTAATCTTGAAGACCTATCTATATCATTTTAGTCTTAGCTTTTTAGTAATTCAACCAAATTCCAAACTTGGTTTTCATAAATAGAGTTTATTATGAATTTCATGGCCTTAGGCCACTTTGCGGAATTAGGGCTTATCAAAGCTTACTTGTAAGTCATATGTTCATCACTTTTCAAAAGTATGATTTCATAGTCTTCAATTGCAATGACATAAGTGTATCTTCGTTTGAATCCTATACCATTATGACCTACTTGGGGCATGAGCGTCTTTAGTAGTTTTTACTTTTTTTTCGTATTCACCTTCACCAATTATCATGAAGGGATAGGTGTTTCCAAAACAGATTGTTGCTCACCTCAAAACTTACTGAGGTCTAAATTCCCCCACTTGTCGTTTAGGAAATATGATACTTCTCTAAAATGACACATTTTCGAGCAACAAAACATAGTTCTCAGAATGGTTGTAAAAGTGATACCCTGACTCACACCCCATAGGGTCGTTCTAATTAAAGGATTTAGCCCGTGGGATGCTGAGTAAGGTTAAAGATGATATTTATAAGTTTCTCTCATACTTACTCCTATCTACACTGACTTAACTAGTGGTAAGACAGGGTTTCACCCACAGAGACATTAGTATCTAATAGTTAGCCAAACACAACCCACAATCGAGATTTACCCCAATCGTGTATTGGGAATAACTAGTACTAACAAACAATCAGGGGGGGGGGGGCGTTGTGTACTAACAACTAAGAGCATGTGAATAAAGCGAAGTAAACTATTGATTAACTAATATTGAGGGTATTTGTAGCATGAATGACATGGATTTGATCCTAGATTCTATTATATAAGAACATATAAATCTAACTTTCATGTTATGTCACATAGTGTGGAGATGACTGAGAATTCCCAATGTTCATCACATAGAGATACCCACTGGCTGAGAATACAACATATAACTATATAAATGCACATTATAACATCACCTCACACAAATGAACATCTTTACTATAACATCATTTCGACTAACACATACATAATTTTAGTAAACAAATGCAATTTCTAATTGAACAATAATAATCAACAACTAAAACTAAAAGTCAACATATTTAACTCATGAAAGACGCCAAAACAACAACTTAAAACCACAAAAACAAATACATAGCAACACGAAATACAGAAAAACACAAATACTGACAAACTCTGAGAAAATAACTCAGATTTAAATCCAACATCTTGAAAAATTTTATATCAAATTTTATACAAACAGTTGTGCACAGTAACCAACATTATCCGGTTAATGTCTCAAAACAAAATTTGATATAAACCCCATTTTACAATGAAGTTCCTAACCTATCCAATCCATTAAAAATTACTTTTTTTAATGACTCTATTATATACTTTATATGAAGAGATGCTTGGATAAATGAAAAATATGTCATTTAAAAATATGCTCTTAAGGTAAGTGTGCCACTAATAGAGGAACAATTACTAGGTATGATTACAAAAATGAAATAAAATTACTGTTAAAGTGTTGAGATTTGAAGGGTGTTGCTATATCACGCCCAATATTTTTCTTACTTACGCCCTAATACGTATGTAAGTATATACAACAAATTTTAATTTAGAAAATAACAAAAAACAAAATTAAAAAATCAACCCTTCTTCCCATTCACCACTCATTGGCAACCACTACCTCACCGCCGCCTCCACCGCCGTTGCCTCCGCTGCCGGAAGAAAAATGACCACGGCGAAAATCAGGGGGAAAAGTTGCAGATTTCTTCAAAAAAAATTTAATCCAGGCGGCGAAAATCGGATGAAATCAGGGCAAAAATCCGGGAGAAGCGAGAATGGTGGAGGAGAGCGGGAGGCGAGAACGGTGGAGCGAGAGCGGGGAGGCGGAATTGTGGGGGAAAGATTCGGGAGGCGAGAATGGGGGCGACGAGAGCGGGTCGACGAGAGTCGAGTTGGGCTGGTGAAACGAGAGCGAGAAATGAGAGCAGGAGGCTGGTGGTGAAACGAGAATCGGGAGGCGGGGATCGAAGAGGAGAGCGGGACCGGGAAAGGAAAGAGAACTGAGAGGAGATCTGGCCGAGAGGAACGTCGGGGAATGGAGAACGGAATCGAAGGAACGGTGCTGCGGGGAATGAAGAACTTGACCGGAGGAACGACGGAAAGAGATTTGGTGATGGGATTAGGCGGCGAATTAAATTAGGAGCGGAGGAACGACGATGGGACTGGGTGGCGGAGAACGGAGGAACAACAATGGGACTGGGCGGTGGTGAGGTGGTGGACTGGGCAGGCGACTGTGCGGATTTCCGACTGATTTTCAGCGCCGACGATCAGCTCCACCGCCGGTAAGTCAGCCGGTAAATTGAGCTTCCGGTTTGAAACAAAATTAATTTTTTATTTAATTTATTTAAAATTTAATTCAAAATACATATTATATCAAATACATGACATAATATAGTAAAATACATGGAGTAAAATAACACTACACAATTTTAATTTGCATAAGCGGAAGATTCCCTATAATCTCGTCCTAATACTCTTTTCCTTTTTCCCACTCAAACTCGATTGAATTGAAAAAGAGTAGAAAAAGAAAAGAAAAGTCCCATCTTCCCATCTAATTCCACCACAATTCCTTAACAACAGACAGAAGGCAAAGGTTGTGGAGATGGCGGGGTACCGGGGTGAAGATGACTACGACTACCTTTTTAAGGTGGTTCTGATTGGGGATTCAGGGGTTGGCAAGTCCAATCTGCTCTCGAGATTCACAAGGAACGAGTTTAGCCTTGAGTCCAAGTCCACCATTGGCGTTGAGTTCGCTACTCGAAGTTTGAATGTGGACGGTAAAGTCATCAAGGCGCAAATTTGGGATACTGCCGGCCAAGAAAGGTGACACTTTTTGTTGAATCTTGCAGCCGTTTTTGATCTGGCTCTTCTTAGATTACTGAGTGTCGGAGTTCTTAGATTGCGGCGTGATTTTTGGAGATTTGAGAATGTGCTGGTGAATGCTATTGAAATCAGTTTGCTAAATGAGTTAGTAGGCTAGGACCCTGTTCTTTTCTATATGAATCTGAGCTCAACTCTGTAAAATTTATTACAAATAACCGCTGAATTGCAGTTAAGTTGAAAAGAACAGGGGCCAAAGTAATACGTGTAAAATCTAGCATTCCCTTATGGTTTTCAGGGGACAAACTTTGGATAAAGCCCCTTTGTTTCTTTGAATTAGGAATTTCCTCAAAAACTGTGGTTGATGTAGTAAAACTGTACATCTAACCTCTCTTTATCTTGTATTGTATTTTACATTTTAAAGAGAAAAAGAAGAGAATAGGAAGTGTAATGGAGGAGAAAATGTCACTAGACAATCATGTTGCTTGGGATTATAGCAATGGAAAAGAATCTCTATATTTATCCTAAGGTAGTAGTAAAAGAAAATGAAAAAAATGGGAAAAAGTAATTAGGGGTTTAACATATATAAGACTCTATGGGAGAAATAATTATTCAATAAAACGACTGTGATCCGGTATGCATTTTCAGATGCTTTAGTTTTTCTTCTCACTTCCTAAGGTAATTCAGGACATTAGCTGATCTTACTAATTTTTTTATAGGTTTGGTTTTCCTTTGATTTGTTTGGGAGAGAGAGAGAGAAGTAAAATTTCTCTTCCATGTGTTTTTTTAGTTGCTTCTAAGATTCTCACTGTTCTATAAAATTTAGCTTCAAAGCGTCATGTTTAACCTCACGAGGTTTTATAATTGTCTCCAAAAGTATCATCAGTTATGTTCAGAAACTCTTCAAATTAAGGAGGATGGGATCTGAATAGGTTAAGAACTACCAAACTCTCTTAGATTATTTGTATTTTCTGATTTCTGTAAATTGCTCATCTTACTGCTGCACTTTTTCAGTTTCTGGTACCTAGTTTACTCTGAAAAGTCATGATAGAAGTAGTAGAGATATATTCTGGACTAGAGGCTGTGTTAAAAGAGGGGTAAGAGCAACCTGTATAAATGAATCAAAATAATATTTGCAGCAACGTGTGTAAGGATGGAAGTAATGATCTTGTGTGGGCCTGCTTCAGAACTCGGTTTTAAGTTCTTACCTTTTTGCCTCAGTAATTGATGAGAATAGTGATCATCTAAAGAAATGACTCCTGAACGGAGGCTACTGTAAATTGTTGCAATGAATGTGTAAACATTCTAGATTTGAGAGAACGAGTAGTGAATCCCACAAAAAGGAGACAGGGTAGAACCAGTAAATGAAAGAAATGAGAGAATTGCCTTAGTATGGCAGGTGGAAATTAGAACATTCTTAACATAAATTAAATGGAAAGTATATACCTAAAAGAGCCACAAGATAAAAACATGTTGTACTAAACATGTATGCAGCTGTATCTATGTAGGATCTGTGTTTTAAAAAGCATTCTTTAGCTCAAAAAAGCACAAAGCGCAAGGAAGTACCGGAAAGTGCACTCTTTCCAGTGCATTTTGACGCTTTTGTCGAAGCTCTAAAGTGCTAAATAAGTGCAGCTTTTAAGAAAATAAGCTGTTCTGTGTACTTGTATTTTTTCTCCAAGACTCCAACTGTCCAACTTATCTTCTTTCACATATTCTCCAAAGTTTTGAAGTATTCTTTTCCAAGACTTCAACGTAAAAATTATCTTCTCCTACATATTCTCCAAAGTTTCAAACAATCTTCAACGGTGGTAGTTTATTCGTTTTTATTATTCTTTCTTCCTCTCCCTTTCTCTTCTCTTCTTCCTCTCTTCTCAAACAACTCTATGTAGCTGCAGTTTCTAATACCACATGTTTGCTCCTTTGTTGCTGCAGTTTTGAAATTATTATATGTAGTTAGAGATATTGACGGTCAAACATGATCATTGAAGACCGTGAAAAAGCAAATAAGCAAAAATTAGTGGGACGGAGGGAGTAGATATCTTGAACATATAGTGTATGCGCTTTTATCCTAAAAGCTTGTCTTTCACACTTCGGCAATTTTTATTGTTTGCACTAAAAGTGTACGCTTATGCACTGGTAATTTTACTGTTTGTTCTTTTCGCTCTTTAGCGCCCAGAGTAGGATGATGAAAATCTGGAAGAAAAATAATTGTAGGATTCTGGTAGGCATGGAGTTAATTTTGGTAAACTCTGCACACTGTTCTTTTTTCTCAAATTGGGTTTCTATGTTCTTCGTGTGATGAATTTTATAATGTCTTGACCTCTGGGTTTTAAAAAGCGCAAAGTGCAGCGAAGCGCTAACGGCAAAAATTACCGAAGCGCTGAGCGCAAGCGCTCGCTTTTTGG
>JAULKM010160838.1:0-16429 GCA_032355605.1 Rubia tinctorum | reverse complement strand
ATGTTTACCCTTGATGTGATTGACCCGTTGGTTGATGATTTTATAGAAAGGAATTCCAGAGATGACAAGTTGGAACAAGTGTTTTTCAATGAATGGGTGACAAAGATATGATGGATGACTTGGATGAAACTTTTTTGTGAAATCATCATGCAGCTTTATTCTACAAAAGAATTCAGCTCCCAGTTGTTTTCGGTCGGAATGCCCATACCGACCGCAGAATCCTCAACAAAAAATTCAGCATAGAGCTCGATTTATTTTTGGTGTAAAATGACACACCACGCATCTCGGTTTACCTCCCCGAGGGGTATCAATATTTCGGCAACATGACAGTAGACTTTGGTGTATGCTAACAAAGTGTGACAATCATGCAATTCACAAACACTAAGAACAAGCCAACATAATAACACAAATCACATTGAAATAGGTTAATCTAGAAAATCTCACAAAATAAACATTAATACGTGAATACAAATATAATCCCTAAGTTAATTCCCAAGTACATTGGATTCAACACTTTTGAGCAAAAAATAAAGAGAAGAAAGAAAAATAAGCTAGAGCGAAAGAAGAATATTTTATCTCTCTAACCTACTCTAAAAGATGAAAAGTGGGCATTCCTTTAACCCTAGTAGACAAGGGTCCATATATATAGTAGTAGGGAATTGGGCAGTGAAAAAGGCCCAAAAATAGACCAAAACCCTAGAAGCCACAAACGCCACGGGAGGTGGCATCTGGCACGGTCCGTCAGTCTTGGCACAGACCGTTTGAATCATGCTGGCGCGGTCCGTGTCAACCGACATGCCCCATCGACTGGAGCTTCATTTTTTATCTTCTGATGCACATTCTGTGTCGTTTGGCATGGCCCGTCGGCTGGAACTTCATTTTGCTCAATATCGTGGGCTGGTCTTGGTATTGGTGACTTGAAATGACACTGACCGTGTGAAACAGAACGGTCCACACCCATAATTAGTTGACGTTTTTGAGTGGAATGAAAACATGGGCACGGGAAGCAGGGGTCGGCACGGTCTGTGCCAGAGGCCTCTGGCACAGCCTGTGTTGAGTGCTGGCACGGTCGTGCTAGGCCCACTTTCATGGCAGTTAGGCTGGCCTCATGCTAGCCCTCGTGCTGGCTTTGGCTAGTTTGGGCGGCTGACTTGTTTGCTCTACTACGAAAGAACCCCTGATTCGATTTGAGAGTTCTTGTAGTCGATTTTATAGCGCTCAAGAAGATAAATCAAATGGTTCCACCCTTAAGGGCTGATTCTTCTTGGATCGTTCCCAGATTTTGTGCCATCTCGGATAACACTTCCTCTACTTCTTCTTTGGCTATCTTGAACTTCGAATCCGCCTTTCCCGGGCTCAATTAAATCTACTACCATACTTTGGAGTTCATGGCATTTAAACTACTTCCATCCTTGTGAATGGTCTTCAATATTTTCTAGCATTCTTGCGAATGACCTTCAAATATCTTTTACCACTCTCACGGATGGCCTTCTACAATAATATGATAAAAAGAACTAACAAGCAACCTACTAATGAGATCAAAAGGAAGATATAGGTGTCCATGAGTACAAAGTATCCATTAGCTTCAATTAAGTCTACAAAACTCGGATTTAGACAAGAAAACAAAAATGGTTGTCTAAACCCTTTTGTAGTGTAAACCTAACTAAAGCTAGCAATCAACCAAACAAAAGATGATAATAAATGTGTCAAATGCATTGGAAAACGTATGAATAAAGGTGCATGCCATTTTGCAACATTTTCTAATTCCTATCACAGGATCCGATTGACGACCTGGTCGCGGCTGTGTCTAGTTAACTTTTAGATTTCTAGTATCTCTGTGGACTTTCTCGGTCTTAGAACTACATACCCTATAGGTATCTTAGTAGTAGAAATGGGAGCAACATTATCTTTGATCCTCTCATAATCCCTCTCCTCGGATTACCTTAGTTGATGAGTTTAGTAGATCTCGCGTAAAAAAGGTTGTTTATTATTGATACCGATGGGAGGCGGATCAAATGTAAATCATAAGGGAACTTCGAGTGAAGCTCCCTACGTATGGGAAGAAATCCACCTCAAGAAGGAAGATGGTGAGCACCCATGATCATCCCCTGAAGGCCATGCCTTTGTAATGACAAGTGGAACATGGACCACGACTAACGGAGATTAGGCAGTACGCCGATTATAAATAGAAACTCAGAACAAAGAGACATGCAATGGCATTTTTCCAGAGGTAAATCATACAAACCAAAACACTAACTTAGGCATCGGAGTTGGATCCCGGGACCTTGTTTTGCAGGTCAATCAAGCAAACATATCACACCGCGCTGATTCTAATATTATGATGGCTCAGAAATACTCCCTCACATCAATGAATCTGTCTGTGGGGATCAAATATTTCTTTCCTGGCCTTTATAATACCTGAAAAGGCTAAGAATCCCCAGTCAAGACATCTGTTACTTGACGTAAACACAAAAAATCATCTGCATGAAGGAAGCAATGCAAGCATATGCTAGAAAAGAAAAGACAATGGAAAAGACAAAAGGTATCTTCTTTGCACCAATGATTTTTATCCTAGTTCAACCCCCAATGGCAAGGTATGCTCTAACACACTAAAATCAATGCATGCAATAACATTGGGAAAAAAATTAAAACAACTTCGCATATCTCATCATGCACTTGTTCACTCAAATATTTGAAATTAAGCATATTATAAATATGTATTTAAGACAACAATGTATTCTTGGAAATCAGGCCCATCACAATAAAAAAAAGGTACAAAAATACTAAAAAAAAGTACAACAAAAGCTTAAACAAAGGATCGGTCAAAAGAACCAAATAAAATTCCAATATGTTTTAGGGATGGAAAACCTAAGATAAATATTAAAATAATGATTACGACAATAGAATGTTTTTCTTAATCTACTAGATTACATTAAGGAATGTTACATCATTCCAAACAGCAAAACTATTACAGTAGATGGAATAAGAAACTAAGTCTAACGTGGAAGACAATCCCGTTCGTTGATGGTGCAGTGACCACCGGTGCCTCATCAAGCACAAGATGAACGGATCACCGCAGCATCGCTTACGATGCCCCTCAATTGGAAGGGGACCCAACCTGAAAGTGGGCAAGTATGCTGATTAAGCACTCTTCATGCCATTTTCATAATTTACCATGTCCTTGCACAACCAAAAAAATCCCTGAAGCTAATCCAATCAGGTGCATTAGTCGGTTGTACATCCTAGTTGTCACCTAGATCCAAGTCATTGCGAGTCTACGCATCTCCTCATTCTGGTTCCCCTCAGCCACCGTCATCAGCGATTTAGCAGGTGGAAATTCTTCATCCCCTCCACCCGACCCTGCGTTTGTTGATCCTAGTTTCCGATCCTAGCAAAACTAAGAGAAAAGGCTTAGCAACACATACATGGTGCATAAGAACATATAAAACTAGAATAGCCAAAATTCCACACTCACAGCTCGCGTTAGCTTTCCAAGAAATTCCCGTAAGGGGTGTTAACCCAACTTACAATGCCGACAAGGGAGATAGCTTCTCCAAACAACCCACTCAAGAAGGATTATCCTCAAACCAATAAGGCCTTCTGCACTGAGTCCAACCATCCCCAGAGTCTCATTCCATGTTTATTATAGGAAGTCTAAAACTAACACACGTTCACAACATCTTCAATAACATGAAACACACAACACATATCCATTATAGCAGGCCAACAGTAGACAAGCATATCCCAGAAATAGACAAACTATAATTGAGGATATTTACCAGTACGATTGCCTTTATATAGGGATAATATGCGCATAGAAAAAGTAAATAGCATTAAGTTAGTATCTAAAAATTTGCGACTGTGCGCCTTTCCCAGCTACTTCACCCTCTATCCTAGCCTTGGAAAATGGAAAAGTTAAACACCACGACCTATATAATGCGAAAAGACTCACCCATATGGCATACTCATCTTCTAATCCCAAAATCTAATCCTATATATGCACAAATAGCCTATACAACAACCACTTCGACACATTCGGACACAAGTAGGAAAATCACCTACGGATTCACTCAGTAAGACATACACCTACCCACATGACAAAAGGCTTCTAGAGTGTCGTAGATTTGCATATGTCTGGAAAATACCCTGTCGCGTGACACAAGTGGATACACATCTCCCTCTTTGTTTTTCCAACACACGCCAAGACAAAGACTATATTGTAGCTTCGTATCTACCTGGACAATCACCAACCTCGTGACACAAGAAAATTTTAAATTCATCTTTGCAAAAACACCTACCAACTAAACATGCACACACCTAATACACAGAGACGGGGAGGATGATGTGGCTTCACATACGCTTGGAACATCACCAGCTTCATGACATAAGCACAACCTTGACCAATCCCCAACCAACACACATACATCACCTCTTACACCCCCACCCTCTATTTATACCCCCATTCTAAAAAACAACCACAACAAAGATGCCAAAATAACTAGTACATGATAGAACACTAGCCAAATAACTAGGGTATTCCATAATCCATTGTATTTAGGGACCCAGTCTCAACGTCTAAAATTTCTTATAGTTTACACTGCATGGGCAGAAAAACCTCATATTGTGTGGAACCAGCGGCCTCCATACATCGCATATGCTTCATATAGTAAGACTTGCAATCAACAATAGGCACGCACTCTGATCGGCCTAGATGCATACTCATTAAGTACATGGAACATGCATAAGTCTCTAGTTCTCATTTGAAACTATCTATCTAATGTTTTGTAATACGAATGCGATCTTTTCAATACTCCTAATTAGCATTAGGATTCTTGTGTGTATTCTTATTGATCTCAGCATGAAGATTACCATTGACCTCGTATTGTTCCTTCAATAAACTCTCTAGTTCTTGACACCTCTCATTTTCCCAAAAACAATGTAGTTCTTCAACCCTTACTCGACTTCCTAACTTCTCATATTTCGTTTGGATTTGAGTGGAGAATTTACATTCTTCACTGCAATGCCCCCTTCATTCCTGAATTACCCATGTTAACGGATGACATTCAACTTCTAGTTTTCTTTTACATTGATGATATCATCGAAGTAATCAGCCTGCTTAGAAATGATATTCTCCATTCCATCGCTCTAGTGACATTTCTCAGTCAGACACTTCTGACATTCTTCTTCACGGCGTATAACAATGGTCAGCTTCTTTCTTAATTTCTTTATTTGTGAACCTTGCTAAAGCAGATGAGCATCGTGCTCATTTAAATGCATAAGATTTTGCTTCATGCGTAGCTCCCATCCTTATACAACACCAATAATCCTAAAAACAATCATTTTACTCGACCATCCAATGTCATTATCCACTCCTCGACTTTTGGCAAGACCTCTTACATCGTTAATTAAATCAGTATAGGACTCATCTTTCGAAATTAAATTCCCATATCCCGTTTGATATAACCCAATTGACAAAACCATATCTTGAGGACGCACAACAACCTTTATGGATGATTTTACTACCTATGTGTCATACAAAAACCTGTTAAAAACTTGTATATAGCATAATCAATATAGTTATCATTAGATTTACAATCCAAATACATAGACAATTATCCTACCTTAGGACTATAGGTCTCATCCCCACATCCAGAACTACTAGGCACATCTCTTCCCCCACCTTCACTAGAATCACTATAGCACCAAAAACCTTGGAAGTAGTACTACCCCAAAAATCAACACTACCCCTACCAGGTCCAATAGTAGCAGCACAATGATCAACCTCGCAACTATCCAACCCCGCCAATGTAGGCACACCACATCCATACCCTCTAGCTCTCTAACCAGGCGGAAAGCAACAACCCCAGTTTGAACCACCTAGATTTGGCCTTCATCCAAAACAAACTTAGCAAATTATGAATCCCCTTCCAAGATATGCCCCTCCACTAGTTAGGCTATGTCTAATTTCGGGCTCTGCTCGAGAAGCCAGAACATAGCCTTGCATTTCTCAACCTCGGTCATCTTCACATACATATCCCACTATAAGAGACGGGACCTTTTACCTTGGTTCTACAGCACTTTTTACCGGGGGTTTTAGCCCCAAAAAATCCAAGTTAAATACTAGGGTAGTAAAAAGTCCACATTTTTATTCAATTAATTTGTTCCTAGAAATTCTCCATCCTCTAGTACTTGTTTGAAAGGAGCAATTTGATTGAGAACTTGAATTATTGTAATGGTGTGAATGGAAAGAATTTGGAAGTGTGTTTTGTGGGAATTTTTTGGGAATGTGAAATTGATTATATTGTTGAATGATAATGAGATGAATTAGGGTTAGGGGGAAGTTTAGCTCATTTATGGAGCATAAATTTTCAGTTCCCACAAAAATTTTCAAGTTAACTTATGTTGGTAGCATGTCGGTCCATGTTTCACTTTAAGCGAAAGGCTTGAGATGTTGCATATATGGACCATAATGAAATTTTAGAAAAGTGTCGTCAAATACTCTCTGTGAAGATTATGGGCCCTTCCAATGATCCATTGATGCCCAAATCTGAACAACATGGTTGTGACAATGTGAATTACATAGGTGTATCTCCAATTTTGTATTCTGACTTCTCCCACTTTCTTGGAAAAACCTAAGTGCAAAAAGTAAAAAAGTTCACTGGTTGCGTCAAAAACAATTTTGATCAAACCAGAAGAGACCTTTGTCATCCTTGGTCAAACTTATAATCCTCAAGAGTGATAAAGAAGATGGCTTGGTCCCATAGAGACTTCCACAAGTTCTTCTGATTAACCTTTGTTACTTATAAGTAATTATCTATGATTTACTTTAGACCACGAACTAGCATTTTCCAAAGTTAATGGATGGAATTTTGTTCTCTTTTTTTCATAATAACCTAGGAATATGTAATTCTGTGTGATTCTATGTTGTGGAAATTATCATTCTCATGACGTCCATCTTAAGGGCATTAATGTATAACTAATAAAAATGATCATACACTACTTCCCCGTGCGTCCCTTTCAAACAGTACGTATAATATCCACATCAAACATTTGTCCTTATGTTTAGGTGTGGTGTTTTGAAGCACAGGGTACATTTAAGGATATTTGGACATAGCGTAATTTCTGAAAAGTGTCACAAATACTCCCTAGGAACATTTCAGACCCTTCCATTGACTTGTTGATGCTAAAATTGGAACAACATGGTCGTGAAAATGTGAATTAAATAGGTGTATCTCCAATTTCGTATTCCGACATCTCTCACTTTCTGCAAGGGTCCTAAGTGCAAAAAGTAAATAGTTCACTGGTTGCCCCTAAAATTGATTTCAATCGAACCGAAATGAACCTTTGTCATCCCAGTCAAACTTATAATCCCCGAGAGTGATAAAGAAGTTGGATTAGTTCAAATTAAAAGAAGCACCACCATATTAAATTTGAAGCACCTGCATACACCTCTTGAAGCACTTAAAAGAAGCACCTACATATACCTCTATAAGCACTTACAAGAAGCACCTACATATTACATTTGAAGCACCAATACGCAACTCTTAAATCACTTAAAAGAAGAACCTACATATACCTCTAAAAGCACTTATAATAAGCCCATACATACATTTAAGGCACCTACATACAAATTTTGAAGCACTTAAAAGAAGTAACTGCATGTTACATTTGAAGCGCCTACAAATTATGCTCTAAACACCAAGTTGTTTTTGTAGCACATGCAAATTAAAAGAAACATCTGCATGCTACATTCGACGCACCTACGAGTTTTACTCTAAGCACCAAGTTGTGTTTGTAGCGCACACAAGTTATAAAGAATCACCGACAGGTTACGGTGTGAATGAAAAGGCAGATATATTAGCATGAAGGTGGCAAGGATTCCATGCTGAGTAGTGTAACATCTGCATAGGAAACACAATTACAAACTCATGTAAATCAGTAACAAGAGCAACGAAAAAACATTCAGACAAGAACCAATAATTTGAAGTAGCTTACTTGAGATTGAGATTAGGAATAATGATTGAGAATATGTGTTTTCATTGGTGATCGGATCTGATTAAAAAGAGGGTTAAAGAGAGAGGGTGAGAAAGAGACTAGAATTCTTGAAACGGAGAGTGGGGTATTACAAAGCTACAACAATCCACGAAAGATGTGAAATCAATCCGTGGCTAGGGGGAGGTTAGCTCACGGCAGAGATGATCGATCCATTAGTCCTATTGATATTCTATTGTAATATATATTGATTTGATCGCACAGGATCCGCGTGTCCACTTGTTTTTAATAGGTTAGAAATAAATTTTAGCAAATCTCAATTGTTGGTACACCACTTTCTATGATCAGGATTTGGTCTCACATAATTTGCTTGTCTCACATAAGATACGTGGTCTCACCTGATCCTAATTATATATATATATACATATAGAGTGCACCTTAGAATCAGTTCAAACTTTCAACTTCTAAGTTTCCCTTGAATTCCAACATTTTCCAACCCCTTCACCTATTCTCTTCTCAAAGGCAGGTAATTTCAATTCTTCCAACTTCTTTCTTTTGAGTATTTTTTTGTGAATTGATTGTATCTATGGTGTGTTAATGTGCTTTTCGTATGTTTTTGTTTTTTATAGTTCGTATGGATTAGTAATAGTGTGAACTTTCCTTATATTTCAACTTAGATACTATTTTTGGTAAGTTTGGACAATTTTGGGCCATTCACTGTTTTATAAACTTGAATTTTTTGGGTTTCTACAGTTTTGGTCACAGAAATTAGGGTTAAATGCAACGTCGATTGCCTATCAATTGACATTCGTTTATGTTGATCATCGACCGACGTCTCTTATTCATAAATTCTATGAGATATTTTTTAATGAGACGTCGCACATGTTTCGGTTTAGTTGTCGTTCTTAGCAACAGCTTACCTACCTCATATATATGCATCTACATTCATACTTTATGATTTAAAATTTTAAATGCAAACCCGATTGTCTATTGGTAGTCATGTTTGGCCTAAACAAGTGATGATCGATGTCGCTCATACAAGTGAACAATGAAACTGTTTAGGACCGATGGGTATGTGCGACGCATGGATGACATTGTACTTTTCAAGTTTCAAGGCTTTTTTGCCCTAATTATTTTTCTTCTAAAATTAAGGAGTAATGGTTGGGGAAGGATCTTCCAGTCGCCACTTTTTCCATGTCAGTGATTTGTTTTACGTATATACACATCTATATATGAGCTACATTTATTTTATGCTGTTACTTATAATATTAAATAATTCATTATTTTTCTATAGTTCACCGCAAAACTGAGCACCTAGAGCCTCTTGTGCTCGATGTTGAGCCCTATACAATGTCTCCAAATAACCCTCGATTCGATTGCACTCTAAAGCAGCAAAAATCCCCATTTTGGTAAGGCCTAGCTAGCTAAATGCATGTAGTTATTTGATTTTCAATTAATATTATTTGTTGTTAATTGCATGTATATTTTTTTTATATAATTGTATTTTTTTTTAAAATTCAGTACATCCCGAGGGATATGGTAGCACTCCTACCAAGTGAGAAGACACCAGCTGTGCTAGGTGCTACACGAGAGAGTGGCACATGAATTACTCGGGGAACAGGAAGACCAAGGCCCTGTCCCCAAAGCATTTCTCCGAGTTCCTTGCCGACAACCGCCTATGCATTAGGGACATATTGTTCTTTTAACTCAAAGATAGTGCAGGGCCCATTGTCCTCAAGGTCATCATAATCAAAACTTCTTGATTTTATTACAGTTTGTGTTTTGTTGGAACAAAATAATTTGTATTCGAATTTATGTACTATGTTTGTAACAATAATTTTATGGTTATGGAAATTTTAATAATGTATGTACCATATTTGAATAATAATTTACTGTATGTACGATTTAATCTGTGCATGATTTGCAAAACCATTTTTAACTTTACCATTCAAAACCATTTTCCTCAATTATTTTTGTACACAAAATTAAATTATACTTATCTTTTGAAAATTAATTTCCTATAAAAAATCAATCATTTTCAAACAAGTTTAAACTCTGAAATTTTTTATTGTGTAACATATTACCGATGTCGGTCATCCATTACATCTCAGGTTGGTAAAAACGACATAAGATGTGAAGTCGGCCATTCTCATACATCACCATCTGCGACATAGAACGCCACTAGGTAACGGCATTTACTTTGATTTTATAAACTTTTACTTACTTCGGAAAAAACTGAGGTAAAAGAACTTTTTAACTCGGTTATTTGCCCTAAACCAAGTAACCGAGGTTAAAAAAACCCAAAGTAAAAGGTGTTGTTTTTTATAGTGTCCTCAAGTAAACCTAGGATTTCATGTGTGTCCATCAGTCTATCAACCACCACGTGGGGATTGACAGGACAAAACAACCCATTCTCCTTCAGCGCCCTAAGTTTCTCATGTAAGGCAAAGTCGGCAGCATCCTTCTCCTTGCAATAAGCGCGCAGCTTTCCTAGCTCCGTTTCCAGTTCATTATTCACCATCGCTACTATTTCTAACGACGGTTCTAATGGACCTAACCATTTCTTGAACTCCTTTACTCTGTTAGCATACTTAACAGAACGTTGAGCAGCGTTGGTCAAGACATCCCCAACCTATACTATTACAATTAGTTTAGTAGAGCTAAGGTATAAGCTTACACATCAAATATTTAGGAAGGTAACATATCTCCTTAGCGAAGCCAACTACGCTAGTGAAGCTGTGAATATCCATAGTATCCACAACCGCTGCAGTGTTTGTTGACTTCATCATCTTAGAATGACCCTCGCCAAGCCCTTCTCTCTCGCTAGCTTATCGCTTATTAGCAGCAAAACCCCATTGTTTAGCTCCAACACACTTGTCCCCATGGTGGTTGTCGGATGCACTTACATCTTGCTCACAGGATAGTGGTCTATTAAACTACTAGAGCAGTAAACATAAAATTGATGAAAACTTATGAAACATCATACCTCGCCAACTACCTTGATCGCATGGGCTCGTAGTTCCTTCATTGGGTCCAGCTTCCTCCCCCATTTTTTATCCCAATCCAGAGATACATTATCATTCCACAATGGATGGCCATAATAACTCATATACATAAACCTATCTTCCCGGTCCCCATAACCATTGTGAGTTACTATCACAATTTCGACATTACCCATAACGGGCTTAAATGTCACACAAGCCTCCTCTATGTTCACCATATATAGACTGTAGTAATCACTAAACAACTGCAAACTAAAAATCTACTACAATGTCATGAAATACACACTAAAAATCAACTAGTGTGGGCACCCTTGTGGATGTATCTGAGCAAAAGCAACCCCATAAGCCTCCAAATTTCTCATAAAGTAATATGGAACAAGGAGGGTCAACCCATACTCTAACAGACACTCTTACACACTAAACATGCCAGGTGGCAGCCTCATCACAGAATTATTAACACGAGTTACCATAACCTCAAAATTAGACAAACCTATATAATACTCTTTAACATAGTTATATCGGTTAAGGAAAGAACACTCATATAACCTGCAATCTTTGTGGACAATAGTAAAGCAGATATGATGGAAAGACTATTTCTATTCCGTTATGAAGAAACTTGGACAATACTTAAGGATAGACAATTTAAAATGGTTAACGCAATGACTCTTTACCTCTTTATTTATATTCAAAAATCTATCCCTATACTCTCGAACCACTAACAACTGCATCCCGAAAAATGAGATAACTCATAGCCTAGTTACATTTTTCCATATATGTTCATCCAAGAAGGCCATGCTTACTCTGTCGCTATATTTGTACCTCTACTTCTCCAAAAGATTTTCATACTCATTTTATCATTACTAAATCTTCCTAGTTTGAATACAAAATATGGCAACTTAACTCACACCAACTTATTGGCTAGGGAGGACTTATGGTATACACCTCCCTAAACCACATGAAGCCCAAGCCAAAAGTAAACACATTGCAACCAAAGAGCTAGGTAAGCGAACTTCGAGTGCAGCTCAAAGTGTGCGGGAAGAACTCCACCTCGAGAAGGAAGATGGTTAACACCAATGATCATCCTCTTAAGACCACGACTTACTTATGACAAGAAGAACATAGACCATGACCAATGAAGATCATGCAATACGTCGGCTATAAAGAGAGATTCAGAACAAAGAGATAGGTAATGGCATTTTTCCAGTTTTAAATCAATACAAACCAAAATACTAATTTAGCCATCAGAGATGGATCCCTAGGACTCCCTTGGGACCTTGTTTTGTAGGATGATCAAGCAAGCATATTGCGCGCACTGATTCTGGATATTATGATGGTCTAGAAGGACTCTCTCGCATCAATATCGATCTACATGGTCAGGGTTATGAAATTCTAAGTCAGTGCTGGTCAAAATGTTATACTAGCACATTTTAAAAACTGAGGTCATATTTTCACTTATCAAACAACTGGGGGTCATCAAAGAATTTTGCCCTTTAAAATTTTTATTACTTATTTCTAATTTTTTCTTCTTCTTATATATTATTTAAATTTAAATTAATATTATTATATATATTGAAAATACTAATTGATCTACCTCTTGATATATATATATATATATATATTTATGGAAAGACTGAGTTATATATATAAAATAAATAAAAAGTAAGTATCAAATGAAATGTCAAACACCAACTCAAAACACTACTAATTTGATCCTTTTAGTTTTGACAAAATACCGAATTTCAATTGGTACAAAATTTATTTAAAATATTTTTTTCAATCATAGTTATCAGTGTGATCAAAATGTGTGTTTGGAATATCCCTCAAGAAATGTTAAGACTAATATTTCATATTATGACCGATTTGGGTTAGGGCACTGACTTTCAGCCGGTGACTTTGCTCAGTGAATTCGGGTTGAGCTTGCGGTGCGATTACACCATAGAGGATCATGATATCATGTTATAAACTACTCATATTGCCACAATGATTACACCATAGAATACCATTATATCATGTCATAGACTACTCATATTGCCATTTAGATTTTTGATTTGTAATTTTATAGTATAGTGTCTTCTATGTTATTAGTCTCTTGAAGATCAAATGTATTGTAATATCACATTGTGAAAAATTGAGACTACTAGAATAGGGATGAGAATCATATAAACTCTCGTCGTAGAAATGATTTATCTAAATAAATAAATAAAAAGAAAAGTACTAAAATAACCCTATATTTACCACGAATATGCCTAAATAACCCTGTAAAATTTGAAAGTGCCAGACTAACCTTGGATTGGTTTGAAGTTTTTGTCAACAAAAATATTGACCAAAATTCGATGAAAAAATGATATTGTCCTCCGAATTTACAAAATGAAAAATATGTAAAATATGAAAGGTCTTGTTTACCCCTACCCCTTTAATATATAAACTCTTTCACCATCATGAGCGCCACCATCCTTCTCTGCCCCAGATCTCCATTGAGCACCTCCACTTCCACCTCCACCTCCATCACCTAGTCCACCTTCACATCCACTGCTTCTCGGTGCCATCCCTTGACATAACCCTAGCCACCACTGTGAAGCCCATGTCGATCTTCACTATTGTATTCCTCATCTTCCCGAGATCTGCATTGAGCATTTCCACCTCTGGGTAGAAGGAACATGTCAGAATATTCGGATTCTTGGCGGCAACCTCCCGTATCCAGCTGGCAGTGAGCTTGCGCCATGCGCATTCACAAACCCCATGTTCTCGACCACAAGCTCCAATTGAATTTTTCGACACATGCTCCATTGAGTTATGAATCATCATACAGAGCGTGATTTCATGGAGCTTTTGTTAGAATATGAATTGAATCTGAATTTCATTCTGTTTTGTATTTATTATCAAGTAATTCCAATTATGTTTAGGAATAGGATTAGACTAGTCTTATTCCATTCTGGTTTAGGAGCTGTAGTTTGGGAGATCTATATAAACTCTCATCTGGGTCTGTTTGTAATGCCTGAGATTTTGAAGACAAATGTTATGGTCTGAGAAATCTCTTCTGAGTCTGTTAATGAAATTCGTTTCCATTTTTTGGACGTAGCTAACAAATTGTTAGTGAATCACACAAAATTCTCTATGTTCTTCTTTAATTCTTTGTTCGTTAGCTGCTCCTGTCATAACAAGCTGGTATCAGAGATGTAGGTTGATCAGATACTTCCTTTGAAAAATAACGATGAAGAAGAAAAAGAAGAAGAAGGGAAATATGAGCTTGGGGTGGTCCATTGGCGAATCTGGAGAAGTCATTTGTTTTTAGGCCTCTATATGAATTAGGAGTTGATGTGTTTGACAAGTTCATTCCATGTTGAACTTGTTAAAAAAATCTGGTTGCATGTTATGTCATTTGTTTCACAAGGTCTTTCCTGGTTGAACTTGTGAAAATCTACCTGCTCTATTAGCAAATCATATCCTGGTTGGACTTGTTAAACATGTCTGTTGTCACAATTTCTTCTTGGTTGGACTTGGTGAAATTTGTTCTATTTAATAAATCCTTTCTTTGTTGGATTTATTCTGATCAGTTGTATCTGGTTACTTCTGGTACTTCTGCCTGGCTCTTCTTCTGCGCATATGTTTTCGCCTGGCACCATCAGTGTACGCCTGGTACATCTGGCACAACAGTTGAGCATCTGGTATATCTGGCACAACCGTTGGGCATCTGGTACATCTGGCACATCTAGCACAGTCACCGTGCATCTGGTAAATCTGGCACAATAGAGTGCATCGGGATCTAGGATATCCGTATGTCTATGTCTGGTTTCTTGGAGATTCAATTCAAGGGGGGAGTTGTTTGAATTTTATTGAATTTTATTCTGTTTATGTTCTATTTTTTGGACTTTTGATTTGAGGGAGGGAATTGTTGGGATTTCTCCTCAAAACAGCTTGAATGAAGTTAGGCTTGTTCCACCAAACACAAACACCTTGTCGCTAAGTCTTCTTGACAGTAAGGGTTTTAGTTTCCAAAGTAAAGGTGGAGTTGAGAATGTCTGCAAGGGTTCAAAGGTGGATCTGAAAGGTGTAAAACATGGTAGCTTGTATGTTCTACAAGGTTCTACCCTACTAAGTTCTGCTGCGGTTTCATCATTTGAAGATCAAAAGAGGATTAAGGTGATGAAAGCTAGTAGTGATAATAATCCTACTGATTTTCTGGACTTGGTAAATGTTCTAAGATGTTAATCTGGGCCTTGTGGGGCATTCTGGGGCAGGAAAAGTTAAGATACAACTGGAAAGTTTTGTTTCTTCTGGTATCATTTGATATCTTCCATTGGTTATCCGTTTAATGGAAGAGGATTCAAGTCAATGTGGAGAATGTTAGAATATGACTTGAATCTGAATTCCTTTCTGTTTTGGATTTATTATCAAGTAATTCCAATTATGTTTAGGATTAGATTACTCTTATTCCATTCTAGTTTAGGATTATGTAGTTTGGGAGATCTATATATCATCTCATCTGGGTCTGTTTGTAATGCCTGAAATTTTGAAGACAATTGTTATGGTCTGAGAAATCTTTTTTGAGTCTGTTAATAAATTCCATTTCCATTTTTTGGAGGTAGCTAACAATTATTAGTGAACCACGCAAAATTCTCGTTGTTCTTCTTTAATTCTTCGTTCGTTAGCTGCTCCTGTCATAACAGCTTTACTAAGTCATTACTATATATTTGACTTAAACTTTTACCTTTATGCACTATGTCATCTTGGGAGGTCATCGTTGTACCTATCAAATATACAATTTATAAGCTCTAAATGCTTACTAAATACAATTACGTAGATAGTGGAAAGTCGGGGTCGTCCACAAAGAAGAGGGATTTTCCTAAGTGTTCATGCATATAAGGGTGGATATAAGCCTAGATAAATATATATACATATATATAAGCCTGTAAAGAGGGGGGTTTTTGGTTGGTTTTTCCTAAATTATGAATTGAAAGACAATACAACTATCAAAGTAAGCTAATTATGCTATCATGCAACAAACTACTAAAAAAATGGTAAAATCACAATTAACAAAGTCTTGAGTACAATTGATTTCCACTTCCAAACCACTTATAGATCCTAGACGCATTCACTCACTCCTTGACATTAATTGCATATGGGGAATGTTATTACTTCCATTTGAAGATCAACATTCATTTCTTCTTAGTTAGTAGTAATTTGCAAAGACGTTCAACCACCATTTGCAAACCTCATTGATAAACACTTTAGATTAACATGCCTAAAGGTATTTCAACAATGGCATTATATACTAAGAACCATAAATTTGATAACAACTATAAGCATTAAACCAAACGCCTAGCCATTTAACCAAACAAAGCATTTTTTAGACTATATCTAGAACAAACAACATTCAAGATTCAATCTTTCATTGCTACCTTAGGACAAATATGATAACAAACAACATTAACATA
>JAULKM010160828.1:0-16430 GCA_032355605.1 Rubia tinctorum | reverse complement strand
GGAAGGAGGCCAGCAGCATTACGGGCTCTTAGCCAAAGATTGAGCAAGTAGGTTCCAAGGCCGTTTGATTCAAGTTGCTTTTAAAATATTGTATGTGAATGGAAACTTACTTTGGTTGTTTTGTAGGGGCTTCAATGAGGCTGTCAATGGCTTTGCAGATGAAGGATGGTCTATGGTCGACAGTGATGGCATCGACGATGTTACCATTCTTGTAAATTCAACTCCCAGCAAATTGATGGGTGCACATTTTCATTACGTCAATGGCTTTCCACCTGTCACTAACGCAGTCCTCTGTGCCAAGGCCTCCATGCTTTTACAGGTGAGAATACACATAGGAAGGTTACGCTTACTGATGATAGTGGCTATGAATTTTTTCTTTAAGAAATACAGAGCCTGTAAAACTCGTTAAGAGTTTAATTTCGATGGTCCTGGCAAATTATCTTATTTGCTCCTCACTTGGGTAGTAGCTCTCTAGGTCATTTTGTTAAAATATTGCACAGGATCAATGTCGCATAGCTAATCAGGCAATTATTATGTAGCACGTTCGGCTACTTATCTTTCGCTATTCATCTTCCTTCGGTCAGTACTTTAATTGCCACTATGCTTTTTTTAATCCTTATTTTTGTAGAATGTGCCTCCTGCTATACTTCTGAGGTTTCTGCGGGAACACCGATCAGAGTGGGCTGACAGTGGCATTGATGCATATTCTGCGGCTGCAATTAAAGCTAGCCCTTGTAGTATACCGGTGTCACGAGCTGGAAATTTCAGTGGTCAAGTCATCTTGCCAATTGCTCAAACAATTGAACATGAAGAGGTAAGTTAGTCGTAATATTTTAGTGGAAGCAGTCTTCTGTTATTGATATGCATTCCTATATCGCACTCCTATTTTCTGACGGATGTGTTTGGATATGCAAAACAGTTCATGGAAGTGCTTAGGCTGGAAAATATGGGTCATTACCAAGAAGACATGATTATGCCAGGGGATATCTTTCTTTTACAGGTAGGGTTTGATTTCGTTTTCCATCTCTACGTGCCACCACCATAGATTTATATTTTAAAAATTTTATTACCCAAGATTTATATTACCAAGAAGACATGATAACACAAATTTTCTTTTTCTCCATTTGCAGTTATGCAGTGGAGTGGATGAGAATGCTGCTGGTACTTGTGCAGAACTTGTTTTTGCACCGATTGATGCCTCTTTCTCTGATGATGCGCCTCTTCTTCCATCTGGTTTCCGCATCATTCCCGTTGATTCTAATGTGGTTAATACCTATCAGAGTCTCTTTTTCCATCTGTGTCTGTTTTTGCCTTTGCTGATTCATGTTAATACATGCAGGATTCTTCAAGTCCGAACCGCACTCTTGATCTTGCGTCTACTCTTGAAGTTAGACCATCAGGAAACCAGATCCCTGGTGAATTTAACAGGCACTCTGGTAGTGCAAAATCAGTGATGACCATAGCATTTCAGTTTGCATATGAGATTCATCTCCAAGAAAATGTGGCAGCTATGGCTCGCCAGTACGTCCGCAGCATAATATCATCTGTCCAGAGAGTGGCGTTGGCTCTTTCCCCTACTCATCTTGGTTCACATCCAGGTCTTCGGCCACCACCAGGCACACCTGAGGCACAGACATTAGCCCGCTGGATATGCCAAAGCTATAGGTCAGTTGCTTGATTTTTCTAAAGTGCTTACACTTAGTTTTCTATATATTTGAATAACGCTGGGCTATTGGAGGGCCAAACGTAACTAATATTTTAGGGGCCAGCCTATTAAAAAAATCACCATTTAATTTGTTTGATGTCAAAATGCTTGCAACACAGTTCATGTCTTCCCCCTTGTAAATATTAAAAAGGAAAGGACTTAATGTGTTTGAATTCTTTACCTGTATATTAGTTCTGCAATTATATTATTTTCATCGTTCTGCATCATGATTTGTAATCCTAGTGAACTTTTTCTTCATTTGAACCTCAATCGCATCTAGACTTCCATGTTTTCTCTGCTGCCTGCCAAAAGTTTCTTAATTTCGATCTTTTCTAACCTTTAGCCTACAAATCATGAAAGTATCATCTTTGGAGTGTGGTTGATCGAAGTAAAGGGGAAAATTCTCCAGAGTAGATAATAAAATTAGACATCACCCGAATCATATTTGTTGAAACTTCCATGCTTATTTGCAGATTCTTTTTAGGTGTGGAGTTACTCAAGCCTGGTATTGAGGCAAGTGAATCAGTCCTCAAAACTCTTTGGCATCACTCAGATGCTGTCATGTGCTGCTCATTGAAGGTACTTTTTATGCTACCATTTTTGTAGTCACATTTTGAATACATTTAAATTGAAGAGACCGAATTACAATTTTTCTTTCACGGTTTCCATAAGTTTCCCCCGATGAATGGCTGCCATCTAGTTCGACCAAACCTTAATTTCTCAGTAGGAATCTCAAGGAATGAAACATTGAAACGAGAACGTCTAACTGTGACATCAATTGATCTCCAGCCCAGAAAATCTTTTTGGTGCTTCTGAATGAAATATGAAATGCTATCCCACAATTTCTGCAGCCATTGCCAGTTTTCACATTTGCCAATCAAGCGGGACTGGATATGCTAGAAACTACTTTAGTTGCTCTTCAAGACATCACTCTCGAGAAGATTTTTGATGACAACGGGGGAAAATTCTCCGAGCTTCCTCAGATCATGCAGCAGGTACAGTACTTCTTCAGCTAGATACTATCATACTAGTATGCATGCAGCAGTTGTGTGTGCACTTCAGCTAGGTCTATGTGAACATGACTTGTCACACTCCCGTCCTCCTCCGTGCAGGGATTCGCCTGTCTTCAAAGTGGCATCTGCATGTCAAGTATGGGTAGGCCAATTACTTACGAGAGGGCGGTAGCTTGGAAGGCGCTGAACGAAGAGGAAAATGCTCACTGCATTTGCTTCATGTTTGTTAACTGGTCCTTTGTTTAACTTCACAACACATGTAGGGATAGGGACAAAACATCACATTTTGTTTCTTGTACTTTAAACCAGGCAATGGGTATATTAGTCATTTTTCTAATGCCACATTATTCACTTTGATGTTTTACTATGAAGTTTCACAGAGAATATCATTACTCTTCACATTACAATTCCTTAATACTCCTCCCCAAGTTGGAGCATCGGGATCAGAAATGCTCAACTTGGCATGTAAATTCGTCCAAGAGCATTGGTAAACAAATTCGCAGGTTGATCAGTCGTGCGAATATGATGAGTAACAATAGTGTCAGACTAAACAAGATCACGAACGAAATGACAATCAACCTCTATATAATTTGTATGTTCATGGAACACCGAATTAGCTGCAATGTGGAGAGCAGATTGACTGTCACAAAACAGTCGCATAGGAGTAGATTGCACAACACCCAAGTCCCGAAGCAAAGACTTAATCACCAATGGTCACAAAGTATCCAGATAATGATCTTTGCGTGATAGGGCAAGCAGCCCAATCGGAATCACAATAAGCAGTCAACTGTGAAATTGCGTTAAGAGAGAAATAAATCTTGACCAGAATGACTCTTCAGGTAGTGAAGAACACAGATCGCGGCTTGCCAGTGAGGAAAAAAGGAAACTATACAAACTGAGCAAGCGTATGAACAGAATAACTAAGCTCAGGAAGTGTAATAGTAAGGTAAATGAGGCGACTAACCAATCGCCGGTACTACTCAGGGTCCTCATAAAGAGGTCGTTCAACTTTCGCAAGATCATGTTGTTGCTCAATAGGAAAGTCGGTTTAGAAGTCGACAAACCTATGTCGGATAAAATATCCATGACATATTTCCTTTGTGAAAGAAACTTCTCATCCGCTCTTCTAGAAAACTCTATACCCAAGAAATACTTAAGTGTACCAAGGTCTCTCATATGAAAACAAGAACTCAAGTATTTCTTGATTTTAGAGATGAACGACGAAGAACTACCAGCAATGACCAAATCATCCATATAGACAAGGACATGCAAGGAAACCGAGCCACGGGTAAAAGCAAATAAAGAGTAATCTGGCTTACTTTGAACAAAACCAAATGCACGTAAAGCCTGAGCCAACTTTGCCCAATTGCGAGGACTATGGCGAAAACCATAAAGAGATTTCTAAAGCCAACAAACTTCACCAGGAGGTGCATGATAGCCTGGTGGAGGGTGCATGCACACCTCCTCATGTAAATCACCATGAAGGAAAGCATTATGCACATCCATCTGGTGAAGTTCCCAACCACGAATGACTGCAACTGATAGAAATAAACTAACCTAATTCATCTTCGCAACAGGAGCAAATGTTTTAGTATAGTCAATACCTTCTTTCTGGCCATTGCCAAGAACCACCAGACGAGCTTTGTGACGCTCAATGGAACCATCAGATTTGAAATTGGTACGGTACACCCATTTGCATCCAATGACAGTCTTATGCAGAGGCAGTGAAGACAAAGTCCAAGTCTGATTTGTGCTCAAGTACATTAATCTCACAACCATTGCATCACACCAATGAGCATACTAGGAAGCCTTATAGTAAAAGGTGGGATCTGCACTAGAAGTTACTGCACCCAAAAATCTAAAATGTGTACTAGAAAAATTATCAAAATTTAAAAAATTAATTAAAAGATAGAGAACACCTGAGGAATGTGATGTCGCATGTGTGGTTGTAGCAATGAGGGGTTATTAATATCAGCAACAAGGCAGACATAATCTTTCAGATAAGTAGGAGGTCGACGATCACGACCACTCTGTCGTGTAGTAAGCAGCTCGGCCGGAGGTGGTGAAACCGAATTAATTTTTGGTGAGCTAGGCGGCTGAAACAAGTCGGAGGGAGGAGAAGCCGGAGAGCTGGGCAACGGTGCGGTCGGTGTTATAGCCAGTGGCGCAGTGGTAGCGGTGGACGTTGGCGCGTCGAGCGCGTGAACAGCCGAGGGTGGCGCGTCCGGAGCGGGTACAGCCGGTGACGGGTCGGCGGCCAGTGGAAGAGAAGAGCAGGCCAGCGTTTGTCTGGTGGCCGGCGGCGGTATGGAAAGCGGTGGCGTAACAAGGTTCAACGACAGAGCAACGGTGGCCGGCGGCGGCAATGAGTTGGCCGGCGGTGGGGAGACGTCCGGGGTGGCAGAATTCGGAAATTGATCTTCATAAAAATCAGCATCCCGACTGTTAAAGAAAGTTCAGGTTTCTAAGTCCAAAAGACGGTAACCTTTCTTTCCGGAAGGGTAATCAAGAAATAGACAACGGTGACTTCTTGGATCAAATTTATCACGGAATCGAGAAATGTAGGCGGCAAAACACAAACAACCAAATGCTCGCAAAACTTTTTAATTTGGAGGATGTCCATAGAGCAATTCAAACGGTGTACGCCCATCGAGTTTCTTCGTGGGTGTCCGGTTAATAAAAAAATAGTAGAAGTACACATTCTCCCCATAACTCAACTGGCAGATTAGCTTGAAAACACAAAGCACGAGCCACATTTAAAAAATGGCGATGCTTGCGCTCAACACGACCATTTTGTTGTGAAGTATCAATCATGGATGTCTCAAAAATAATCCCACATTCAGCAAATTAGGATATCAAAGGTAGAAAATTTGTACCATTATCAACCCGGACACGTCTAACCACACGGCCATACCTGCCTCTTGATCAAAGCACAAAATTCAATAAATCTAAATGTTACCTCAGACTTAGCAACTAACAAATAAACCCATACATATCGTGAATAATCATCAACGATAGTTAAAATATAAAATGCACCACTAGAAGATGGTGTTTTATAAGGACCCCAAACATCACAATGTATTAATTCAACTAGCATTCGAAGAACTCAAAGAAAAACTATGCCTAGTCTGTTTTGCTCTATGACAAATAGAAAAAGGAACAGAAATATTATTTGTGCTAAAATCAAGAGTAGAAACAGAAGACAACAACGTAGATAAAGGATGACCAAGACGTTGATGTCATAAATTAGAAGAAGAAACTGAAGCAACTGTCGGAATAGACTGCGAGATATGAGGACGACCATTCGTATCCCGCAGACGAAGCCATTAAACCCCCCTGGTGTTCACCCACACAAATCACAGTACTCGTACTAATTTTCTGTAAAATGCAATAATTTTCAGTAAACAAAGCTAGGCATTTTAGTGCAGATAACAATCTAAAACATGATAATAAATGGCATTGCAGGGAAGGTATGTATAGTACATGAGTAAGAGTAACATCCCTAAAGCAAATAGAACGGTATTGGGTTGTAGATGACACAGAACCATCGGGCAATAGAACATTCACAGAATGAACATTAATAGTAATATCAATAAGAGAACCCTTATCACCGGTAATGCGATATGAGGCTCCCCGAATCAAGAATCCATGGTATAGTAGACTTACCTGACCCAATGTCAGACACAGTATTAAACTGATTAAATAAATGTAAGGTCGTACCCCACTGGTCATCAGACAGAGCATGATCGAAGTCAGTGTGGGCAGGGATATGTCGAAAGCAACGGCGGTATGGCGAAGAGGGGACACGGCAGTGCCACCGAAAGGTGGCGGTGCCGGCGAGCGCCGGCGGCCTGTCCGTCATTCCCGTTAGCGGTGGTCGACTTGTTCGGCGCCATCTTCTTGGTCTTTTGGTTCAACTCTTTGAACCAATCCGGTACTCTAGTGAGCTTGAAACAAATATCTTTGCCATGACCCTTGCGATTACAATGTGTACATATCAGATTCTTTCGATCAACTGAAGTGAGAACAACTGGCAAAGAACCCAAAGGTGATGAACGTCGTGCAACATATGCCATAGATTCAGTTGAAGTCTCGCTAGACCGAACAACGGCTTTGTGATTCTCCTCCTGAGCAACAAGGGCATATACATGCATGACTGGTGGAAGTGGATAGGTGGTCATGATGGTTGTTCGCAAGGTGTGATAGCCTTTATTAAGACCAGTGAGAAATTGGTAGATCATATCTTCCTCACGTTCCAGGAAGGCGTTGGCAGCGTAGTTGCAGGTACACAATGGTTTACAAGGTTCACAGGTGCAAACTAAAAGAGGCCAAAGGGAGTTGTAATCACCAAACAACTTCTTCATTTTGCCAAAATAAATGGCAATGGGCTAACCATTTTGCCGAAAGTTCTGGATATCTTCAAACATTTGCAAAATTTTCAGACCATTCCCAAGGGTAAAACGCGCCTTGAGGTCATCCTACAATTCCTTCACCGTGGCATAGTCGGTAGTAGAATAACACAATTGTGGATTTAAAGTCTGCAAGATCCAACATACTATGGTAGCATTAATTCCAGGCCATTCAACCGCATCAGGATGATTTTCTGGAGTTTGGTAATGGTTCCATCAATGAAACCAATCTTTTTCTTGGCGAGCATAGCACCTTCAATGGCATTAGACCATTCAAGATAATTTTCTTCTCCTTTAAGTACGACGGGACAGATTGACAAATCAGGACCGTCGGTAGTACTGAGGAAGTAAGGGTAGTGCATAGATCGACCCGTAGGAACAGATTCCCCAGCCCCAGATTGCAGTTGCAACTGTCAGAGTAAAACTGCAATTACATTGGTGACGTTGAGGTTTTGTAGTTTATTAGCCTCGGCTTCAGCAGTGATGCGGGCTTTCTCGGCAGCATCAAAACCATAACCAGAAGCTGACTTAATTTTGGATTAGGAGCGGCGGGCAGATGGCAAATCGGTTGCGGCAAAACAGTGGTACGGTGGATTGACGTGGTGGTGAGTAGAGCACGGGCGGTGCGTGAAGTAACATGTGCGGCTGAATCAGTCACAGACGGTCAGCAAATGGTCAATGCAGCTGAAGAAGACGCTGCGGCGGCAGTCGGCTATGAAATCGGCGAAGAGAAAATTGGGAAACGAGTCGGCGCGTGGAGAAGACGGCGGCGGCGCGTTCGGTCGGAAGTGGTCGGCTCTAAAAATTGGCAGTGAAAATTTTCTTTACGGTTTCAGGATTTTAGGCTCTGATACCATGAAGAATTTATGGGGTAATAATTGTGTGTTTGTATTCATGCCCTGGGGTACATTATATTGTAGCACAAAAGATCTAAACTCCAATAGAAAATGAATTCTAATCTAATTACAATTACAAATAATATTCACATAATATTACAATTTATTAATAGTATTCTTTCTAGTGACATCTGTCTGTCCTCTTTCGACTTCCGATGCGGTTTCTTCCGGCATGATCTGAAAAGTTAGGAATTAGAAGGTAAAGTGCTATTTTTTTTGTGTATGCATTTGTGAACCTCACAGTGGGAATGTGGGAAAGGTACGTAGCCATTGCAATACACTGCAGACAACAGTTGTATGGACAAATAACAAAAAAAGATAGATGTTCTAATGGAGATTGTAGTCGAAGAAAGAAGGGTTTGAGAACTACGAGTTCTATTAGCTGGTGGATTAACAGGGTGGCTTGTATGGTGACTCACCACTCTAGATTTGCCACAAATGCAGATGAGAAGATCTCATTGCACATAGAGGCGGTCCAATGTACTTTGGGGTTATATGAGAGAAAAAAACTGGGTCTTTTATTTATTTATTAATACAAAATATAGAAAATTATTTATTGAAAATTGTAACTGTTGGGGACCGAAGGGGGATAAATCCCAAACATTCACACAAGACTAAGGCAAAACAACCAATCAAATATTCAAACAAAATTACAAAACCAACCAACGATGGAGATAAAACCATCCAACAAGAAAGTAAAGAGAGAAAATAACACACGAAGATTTTTACGTGGAAAACCTCTTCGGTGTGAAGAGTAAAACTTGCAAGAGTCCACACTATTCCTTCTTATTATGATAAAATGAGGGGAAAAAATCCAACATCATTCTACAAATGGTTACAACCCACCATAAACATCATGCATAAGAATAAACAATAAGAGTAGCAAAAAGTGTAAGATATCACCACAAAATAGAGCTGTCACTCAACCTGCAATATCTCCCAAACTAGAGTACAAACTGATGATCCAACTGTCCAAATCGATGCCACTCAAGCTGCAATATCTCCTAAACTAGAGTGCAAACTGATGATCCAACTGTCCAAATCGAAGCACTATGAGTCCCGAACACGATGACCAAATTTCAGTAAAATGAGACAATGTTTGCCCTTTGATTTGACCCCCTAATCAGAACTATTCTCACAAAAACGAAAATATTTTCAGCTCACTCTAGAACTCTCAACTCTCTTGCGTTGTTGCTTTGTTCTTGTAGTTTGTTGTGTGTTTATAGGTGCGCATGAGCTACCCCAAGAGTCACCATAAACTCTCCTCATAAAGGAGCTAATAACCAAGCGACTTTTGAGCTCTCCAAGAAGGCATACCATAGGTTTAAGGCACACTAATGAGTTGGACATTCATGTACCCTCATAATGCATTAACCTAACAATCTCCCCGTCCAGGCCATCACGGGGAAGATTCACATACCTTTGTAATCAATTAAAGCTCATCCCAGCGAGATTACCACAAAGCTCAAGTTTAACTCCGGGATCTGCCTTCGTCAACATATCAACTTCATTCTTGTCTATGTGAACTTTCTTCTGCTTCATCAGTTTCTCCTCAATCACATCTCGTAACCTATCGTATCTAACATCAATATGTTTGTTATGAGCATGATACATGGCATTCTTGCTCAAGTCCGTAGCATTTTGGGTGTCACAAAGCACTACATACTCATCTTTCTTCAAAACCAACTCTTGAAGAAATATCTTTAGCCAAAGCATATCCTTACCAGCTTCCACGGCTGCAATGTACTCCAACTCGGTCGTTGACAACGCCACCTACTTTTGTATCTTGGATTACCATGAGATGGCTCCCCTTGAAATAGTAAACAAATAATCCGAGGTAGACCTTCTTCTCTCAACGTACCCAGCCATGTAAGAATCAGTGTATCCTTCAAGAATGGTCCTACAACTTCCAAAACACAAACACAATTTGGAAATACCTCCAAAATATCTAAAAATCCACTTTACAGCATCCCAGTGACTCTTATCCGGATTGGATAAGAACCTACTTACCACACCAACAGAATGCGCAATGTCTGGTCTTGTACAAACCATAGCAACCAATAGCCGAAGAGTAAGGAATAGAAGACATACTTTCTCTGTCCTTCACCGTAGGACAATCTTCCTTGAGATTTTAAATGAGAAGCGAATGGTGTACTAACAAGCTTAGCATTCTTCATATTGAAAATTTCAAGCACTCGTTCAATTTACTTCTTTTGTGACAACCACAACTTTCCAGCCTTTCTATCACAAGCAATTTCCATGCCTAAGATTTGCTTTGCTGGACCTAAGTCTTTCATGTCAAATTCCTTGGACAAGGATTTCTTCAAATCACCGATACATGTCATCAACATGTAAAAGAAGAATAATGAAGTTACCTCTGGGAAACTTTTTGACATGGACACAAGGATCGTAAGAAGTTTGTTTATAACCACTGCTCGTCATAAACGAATCAAATTTCCAATACCACTGCCTTGGTGCTTGCTTCAGTCCATAAATACTCTTTTTCAACTTGAAAACACGATCCTCTTTCCCCTTAACTTAAAAACCTTCTGGCTGCATCATATAAATCTCCTCTTGCAAATCATCATGCAAGAAAGCATTATCACATCAAGCTGCTCCAATTCCAAGTCAAGACTTGCAGCCAAACCAAGCACGATTCTAATTGAAGTCATCTTGACCCCCAGGGAGAAGATTTCATCATATTGGACACTTTTCTTCTGGTTGTATTCCTTAACCACCAATCTGGCTTTATGCTTCAAAATCTTATCACTATCCTAATTGTGCTTGTAAACCCATCTGATTTTCAGGACTTTGTTTCATTTGGGGGGTTTCATAAGATTATAAGTATCATTCTTCTTCAAGGAAACTATCTACTCTTTCATTGCCTCAAGCCACAACTTCTTGATTTTGTGAGAAAATACCACTTGAAAGCTTTCAGGTTCTTCATTAGCGGTAACAAGAATGTACTCTGAACTTGAATATTTCTTCGAAGGTATCCTCTCTTGACATGACCTACGAAGCTCAACTTCCTCCACTTGAGGGGTAGGTTAAGGGATAGGTTGCTATCCCTGCTCATGATCCCCTTCATCCTCATCCTGAGGAACCTCACTATCTTCAGGTGTATCAGCATCAGGTTACACATCCTCAACCTCATCGGGTGTCACCTCAACATTCTCATTTGATGGGTGATTAACAGTAGTACAAGTAGAAGTAGAAGAGATATCAGTGAAATAAAAAAATGAATTTGAGTTGGAATTGTACCTTCTACTCAGAAGATCAACACCCATCCCATGCTCAAGGAATACCAAATCTCTACTCTTCATCACCATATCCAATAAAAATGCATAGATTGGTTTTCGAATCCATCTTCAATTTTTCTCTTTGGGAATAAAGCAAATGCCTTGCATCCAAACAATTAAGATGCGAATATGAAGGATCACATCCCTTCCAATCTCTCTCAGGAATGTCATAATCCAAGGGAATCGATAGAGATCGATTAATCCAATAAATAGCACAGTGAACTGCTTCACCCCAAAATTACTTTGGAAGATTAGATATTTTGAGCATGCATCCAACCTTCTCAACAATAGTCCAATTCATACTCTCAACAATGATACTTATAATCCAGGTACCGATGGGATCTTCTCAACAATGATACTAATAATATTGTGTAACCTATACCTCTCAACAATGATACTTATAATCTCGTCCCTACCGGGAGGATGAATAGGACCATTGTTGAAAATGTTCTCGGTACCGACTTCTCATTCCTGATTCCATGCTGCAAATAGCAGCTTCTAAAATTATTAAAAGTATCCACCAGTATAAGAATGAAGACGCTTCAGTTTTTTTTCTGTCTCTCTTTCTACCATGGTATGCAATTTATTGAAAATTTCAAACACCTCTCCTTTGGTTTTCATCATATAAATCCAAGTCCTTCGAGTAGCATCATTGATGAAGGTGACAAAGTTCTTATTTCCACTAAGTGACTCAACCTCAATGGGACCACAAACGTTAGAGTGTACAAACTCCAACTTTCCTTCTTTCTTAGTTGACTTCCCAGAGAAGGAAGCTCTGTGTTGATTTCCCAAAAAACACATATCACAGGGGTCAAGAGAAACACTAGAATCAACAGGAATAAGGGATTTACCTACTAGAAGTTTCAGCCCGTTGACACTCATATATCCCAACCTTCGATGTCACAAGTTTGGAGAGTTCTTCGCTTCAATGACATTCACCCCGTTACAATATACACTCAAGTATGTCTTTTAAAAAGTGCGTCAAAATTCACCACGAGCAACTGTAATTAAGCCCTTCAACAACTTCCATTTGCTGTCTCCAAAGAAGTGTCTAAATCCTTCTCGATCAAGAGTACTAACAGATAACAAGTTAAGACACAATTCAGGCACATGGCACACATTATTCAAAATATTTTTCACCCAACACTTATCTTTGCACAAATGTCACCCGGACCAATAATATCTGTGGTGCTCATATTTCCCATTCCGACACTACTAAAATCTCCAGCTTGGTAGTTCATGAAGTACTCCTCTTTGTGAACACAATGAAAAGAAGCTCCTGAATCAACCAACCACTCTATACCGGAACCTTCTACATGATGAAAATCCCCAATAGCCCAAACCAAAGCTATATCATAATCACCTTGAGAAGCAGTTGTGGCAGTTGCTTTATCACCTCCCTCATTAGGCGAGTCATGCTTATTCCCTTTCTCTTTCTACCACTGATAGAAATACTTCTTAATGTGACCAGACTTGTTGCAATAGTAGCACGTCTTTGCCTCTTTTCCATATTAGGACTTGGACCCGTTCTTCGACTTGCCACGCCCTTTTGGACCTCTACTGTTGCTTCTTCCTCGACTCTCAACAGTAAGATCCTGCAAATTATCCACTCCAATCTCCCTTTTTCTTATCTCTTCATTGAACATGCTCTCTTTGATAACATCCAAAGAAAGCATACCACCTGGGGCAATGTTTCTAATAGTCACCACAAAGTCTCCCAACTATCGGGCAAGGAACTCAAAAGCAACAAAGGCTACAAGTTATCATCAAAATAAATCTCTATAGCAGTCAACTTGTTAATAATATCTTGAAAGTCACTAAGATGCTCAGACACTGACTTTCAACTTTTCAACTTGAACTTAACAAGTTTCTTAATCAAAGAAACCTTATTATGAGCTGTCTTTATTTCATAAAGACTCTCCAATTTTTTCCACAAATCACAGGGGTCGGACTCTTGAGAAACATGGTTGAATATGCTAATATCAACCCATTGTCTAATAGTCCCCAAAGTTTTTCTCTTTAACTTAGCCCATTCATTTTCTTCCATTTTCCTAGGTTTAGTTCACTTAGATGAACTACTACTCTCAACAATAGTAGGTGCACTTGGATCATACATATCCTTGCAAAACAACAAGTCTTCCACCATAGACCTCCAAATAGAATAATTGGTTGATGTTAACTTAACCATATAATTATGAAAATACTCAATGATTATGCCAAAACAAACTCAAGCTCTTGATGTTGCTTTGTTCTTGTAGTTTGTTGTGTGACCAGTTCTGATTGGAAGGTTGGATTGAAGGGCAAATATTTTCTGATTTTGCTAAAATTTAGTCACTGTGTTCGGAGCTCATAGGACTTCGGTTTGGAAGGTCGGATCGTCCGTTTGTGTTCAGGTTTGGGAGATATTGCAGCTTGAGTAGCAGCCCTATTTTTGGTGATATCTTACACTTTGTGCTACTCTTGTTGTTTATTCTTATGCATGATACTTATGGTGGATTGTAAACTTTTGTGGACTGGTGTTGGGTTTGTTTCCCTCATTTTATCATAATAAGAAGGAATAGGGTGGAGTCATGTCAGTCCCATGGTTTTACTCTACACACCGAAGATGTTTTCCACGTAAAAATAATCTTGTGTTGTTTTCTCTCTTTACTTTATTGTTGGTTGGTTTTAACTCCATCGTTTATTTTTGAATACAAAATATAGAAAAAATATTTATTCAAGATTGTAACATAATCAAGTGCAATGATAGGAGCCCACTCCGTATTTATTTTATTTTAAAAAATATATTAAAATAATACAAAATAGAGGGGGCTAAATCATGACAATAAAAAATTACTTTTTTTGGAATCATCTAACATAATATTCCAAATTTAGTAATGTCTTTAATCTTTAACTCACTGAAGTAAAAATATGAGGCAAAGTTTTGGGAAAGATTGTCTTTCCATAGGCTTATGGAAAGGAAATGTTTTAAAAAGACTAATAGAAAGATAGAAGGTTTTATTTGCATTATTAAAAATTTATTATTCAACGTGCAGTAGTTATAAATTTATGACCTGATTAATGCAACCCAAAATTTTTATCTTGATTTCTTCTAATTTACTGTTCAAACCATTTTTCTCCATAATTTATTGAAAGACCGTATTTTAAGAGACGGACACTTTATAAAAAAGTAAATTAATTTATACCAAGTATATTCATAAATTTTCTCAAAATAAAGGATACGTTTTATTGTTTACGTCGTGTATCTTGATTTTACTATTATTCAGGTTTTAATGTTTCATTTTAGAAAAACATCAGTTTTCAAAAAAATTAAGTATGCAAAGGAAATAATGTCATGTAAATTAATATGGAAAATATGTAAATTTAAATAAATACTCTTTTGATCGATTAGAAAGTGATGATCTTTACCAGTTAAAGGCAAGAAAAAGATATAAACTTACTATTATTCTTCAAATAAAAAACATAAAAGAAAAGGAATATTTGAAAAAAATGAATTTATAACCATAAAAAATCTTAGTAATAAAATGGGGTGAAGAATATTTAGTATTTTGATCTTGTGGACCTGTAGGTAAATTTTAAAATGGCCCATATCTAAATTAAATGGCCAAAATTCAAAAAAATTAAAACAAAAATAAAATAAAAAATTAATATTAAAGCAGTTAATATTATTTTGAGCCCAAAAAGTATGGACCCATTGCGGAAGCATTTAGCCCGCACAAGGCTCCGGCCGACACTAGTCGCAGATAGAAATGAGTGGAATATACTTCCTCCCGTCCAACCAGTTTTTGCCTATTTTTTGGTCAAGTTTTTCAGAACATGTTTGACAATAAATTTCAATTACTATATTGACTCTAATATCATCATGTGAGATATTGTTAGACTCATATGTTTACATAGTTTCAAAATATCAAATTTTAATGTACCATTAATATCTATAATTAAAGTTATTGTTGGTCAAACATGTTATGAGAAAGTTGACAAAAAATAGGCCAAAACTGATGGAACGTAGGTACCCAATAGCATGGAGTGGCATATGATTAAGGAAAATAAACCGAGAGGGTGGAAATATTAAAGATCACGTGCAACATCCACTACTACAAACTAAGTCTTTTACTCCCTCTGTTTTGTTTTTATTGGCACCATAGCTTATGGCACTTGGATTTTTGCCTACACTTGAATTGACATAAAGTAATGCCGGGAATGATGAATTATTAGGAAATGTTTCAGGGCCCAGAATTTTTGGGTACATCAGCCCCCAAAATTAGCTAATTTTTCCCTCCACAAACTGAGATTAGACAAGGTAAAAGAGGGGAAAAATTTTAATCAAAATTTGTACTTCTACAAATCTGGGAGACGTAGCCCACTTGCTGTCAAATATTTAGATATACACAAGATCCTTTTGATTATTAAAATCAGATCTCAAAGAGTTCTTCTCACTTCTACTCTTCTGCATCATCCTGGACCTTTTTTCTTCCTTCACTCCATACAGGTTTTCCCACAAATACATAATCATATAAGTGTTGGGCCTTCTTCGTTGTTTGCAATGGCGGAATCTGCCCCAACGCATATCAGACTCACAGACATTCAACGGTCAGAAATTGGTGAATTCATCCTACAAAATCAGGTAAACGGGAAGATGTTACGCAGCCGTCGTAAGGAAGCAGCCCGAAGGTGGAACACATCGGTCCGCACGGTGAGCCGTCTCCATGCCCTGCAGATTTCACAAGATGAGCAAGGGTTACCTCGAGACTTAGGGAGTAAAATGAAGGGAAAGAAAGGAAGAACACGCATTGATATCAACAAAGAATTAGCAATGGCTGTTCCACTGCACCGGAGAACGACACAAAGAGATTATGCGGCTGCACTTGGGGTCAGCATTACAAAAATGCACAAGTGGATCAAAGAGGGACAAATACGGAGCCACTCAAATGCAATAAAGCCCCAAATCTCATGCATCAATGAAATGAACAGGTTATTCTACTCACTTTCTCACTTGAAGTATGACATAACAAATGGGAAATCAATGTTTTCGGACATGCAGCACGTTGTGCACATAGATGAGAAATGGTTTTACATTACAAGAGTGGCCGAGAGGTACTATCTTCTTC
>JAULKM010160819.1:0-16432 GCA_032355605.1 Rubia tinctorum | reverse complement strand
CACACTATACAATCATATTCGGGTCTTGTTCGGTCCGGGTTGACATTAATTTGAATCTCTTCAAATTCGGGTTCACAACGATTCGGTTTCTTTCGAATCGGGTAATAGTCGGGTTTGATCAGGTATCTTTCAGGTACGAGTCCTTTTTGGGTCCGGGTTTAGGTTCGGTACGGGTGTAGGTTCGGTACGGGTGTGGGTCCTTTACGGGTTTGGGTTCAGCTTCGGTTCGGGTGCGGTCCTTTTCGAGTTTGGGTCCTATCGGATCAGGCAATTTTAGTTCGGGTTTTCGATCGGGTGATTTTGGTTTCGGGTTAGTGATCAGGTCCAACTATTCGGGTGTCGGTTCGATTTCGATTCGGTTATTTACTTTCGGGTTTTCGGGTTCGGTTATATTTTGGCAGGTCTACTCCTCTCTCATGCCTCGTTCAACTCTTTTCTTTGTTTTTTTTAAAAAAAACTCCTCTCATCTTTCTCCCTCAAATCTAAATGACTCTTTCTTTTTCTTTCACGACTTCTTTCCAATACATCCAACAATATTTTTCTGCATTTTTCTTTCTGTGTTTTTTAATAACTTTCTTGGTTTCAAATCTTGTTGCCATGTTTTCGTGTTTTGGTTCTAAATATTTTGTTCTTTCACTTATTTGGTTTAATGTTTTGTAGATAAACAACTGAGGATAACTTTTGAAAAATTTAATGCTTCATCTTCCAAATCTACTGAGTCACTGGCGATTTTCTGACCAAGTTATGCAACACGTTGGTGTATTTATTTTTCTTTTCTCGTATCCAATGTTGAGTAACCATATTTGTAATTTTTTTTATAAATTTTCTAATGTTAATTTATGGTTTGTTTATAATGATCATGTTGTAGGAAATTTAATAAGGAATAGAAATTATTTCTCTGTATGAAAGGTTATATATGGTAGTAACCTTATAGAATTAGTTTTCTTGTAGGTTAAATTATAGATGATAATTTTCTTATAGACTTTAGATTGCTTTTCCTATTAGACTTTAGTTTCTAGCCCTATACTCCATCTGTCCCTTATTGATGTTCCAAAATGAAAATGACACAAACATTAAGAATGATGACAAAGTCTGCTACTCTGTTGGAAATACTGCTACACGTGGCTGACAAAGGCTGCTACTGGGCCACAAAAATGGGTACTGGGTTTGCTACTCTATTGGAAAGACTGCTACACGTAGCTGGCAAGGGCTACTACTAGCCCCCAAAAAATGGGTACTGGGCATGTGGGGAAAGAGTAACGCTTGGGCAAAATCACTTTATATTTGGTATTTTAGGTAATTTCATATTTTAAGTAAGGGTAATTGTGGTGTTTTAGGTATGCTTGTTAGACTAAAAATGGAAAGAATAAATATAGGAAGATCATTGTGGGATGTCCCAAAATGGAAATTAGGAAGATCATTGTGAGACAGAGAGAGTATATTGTAATGCTCATTATTGATGAGATGTGTCATTGATGAGATATCAATCCACCATTGATTAACCCGTTTAAATGTTATCATGGTATCAGAACAGGTTCGATCTAGGACCCCTTATCTCTAGTTGTATATGTGTTGGCGCCGTCGCTCACATCTTCTCCACCGCCGCCGTGATCAATACCTCCGACATTGGAAGAGCCTAGTGTCACCGCTGCTCCTCTTTGTTATCCATAAGTGCCACTATCGCGTTTAGCCGTTTTCCTCATGCGTCGCGGCCGCTGCCCGTAAGAATTTTTACAAACACTGCTCTTACTACCATTCTACTGATGTCGTTGTGTCCTTCATGTCACCACCGTTGCTCTTAGTTTTCTCTGTCACCACAAGGATCTCCCCCGCTCGCCATTGTTGCTCACCAATTGATCGTGTTCATGGTCTTCTACAAATATTGTTCTTACTGAAGTTGAAAACTATCATGTTGCTACTACAACTAATAAAGTTGAATATTGTTATACCACTGCTAGTGGTATTTCTATTGCTGCTACTTCTACTGCTACTGACGTTGAATCCCATTCTATGGAGATTGTTTTTCTTCAAACCTTTTAGTGATTAGCAATTTCATAATATTTTTTGCAAGTTGGGCATTCATGTTCATCATTCTCCAACTTGAGGGATAATAATAAGGAATAGAAACCCTTTCCTTGTAGGAAATGTTATATATGATAGTTACCCTATATAATTAGTTTACTTGTAGGTTAGATTATAGATGGTAATTTCCTTATAAACTTTAGAATCCTTTTCATGTTAGAATTTAGTTTTTATCCCTATATATTGTAATCTTCATTATGGATGAGATGTGTCATTGATGAGATATTCATGCACCTTTGATTAACTCGTTTATATTTTATCAGAAATTCAAAGAAACATTGAAGTAAGTGTTAGTAAATCAATAATTATATAGTAGCGGAATATATATATAACTTAAATTGATTTCATGCCAAGAACACATTGTAATCGTAGAATAATATATATGATCAATGAAAAATATGTTTGTATTACCTCGATAGAGAAACAACTTGATAATCACGATCTGAGGTGAATTAACCAGAAACCGCACACGTGTCCTGCCCCTATCGGTATCCACATAAACTGCTTACCAGGATTCTATCTCACAGGACTGATTGACCAATGGAATGACTGAATAGGAATGAACGTACGTTAGTTCTTCTTTCCAGTTATTTGAACTATGATATTTATAATATCATATAAATGGCCATGGGCTTCTTAACAAGTAAACCCTAATGCCTAATTATTATATAATTATTTTAATCTGGTTCATAATCTTTATGTGTGTGACCCTTTAGGTTCTTGACCACGTTTGTAGCAAATATGAATTGGCTTTTGGACATTAACCAGCGGTAAGAAAATTCTGCTCATTTTTATAAAAAAATTAGTTGAGTGTTTTTTTGTTTAATTTAGAAAATTATTCTGCTTAATTTTCTTTGTTTAAGATCCTTTTTGTTGTTTAATTGGGAGAAAAATTAAATTTATAATATATATTTTTTTAAAAATTGTAATGGTTTATTTGTTTTGATTAAAATTTTTTATTGAGAAAATTGTAATTCGTAATTACTTCTTATTTTCTAAATATATTTACTGTTCGGGATGAGTAACCTGACAATGTCACATTCCTAACATATTTTTTCTATTGTAAAAAATACCAACTTTATTTCTCTCTCTGCAAATTGACCTGAGACAGAGGGTGTATATGAAATTAGACAGTAGGACTTTCATATGATGCTAGAAAATGACCTTGAAACAATGGACATAGGAAGGAAATTTATGCGGGGCAAGTAGATAATTTTAAATTTTCCTTTTTTTGGTATCAGAGGGACTAATAAGAAAAAAATATCAAAATTTACTCCCACTGACCAGGGTTGGAGACATGTATATCTGTGCCTATCGAAAACATAGATATTAGAATCCTGATCTTGAGTCCAAAAATCAAATTAAAAAAATAGAAAGGAAGTAATAGAACTGAGTAGAATTATCCAAGTTATGACATAAAGATGGAATTTATTTGGATGTTGGTTTACTATTGCATACACACTATAATTTCACTATTTCCTGCTATGTTATGCTTTTTGTGTGTCATTCTTCATAAAACTACCCATAATATTTTGTTGGTCGTGAACCTGAAAAGCTCTGATGAAGAAGGCGAAGAGGAACATCAAGTTGTTCGAGGAAAGGGGTATTACTCTGGTGGAGAGCAATGAGGTGCACAAGGTTCGGCATTTTGAGCTTTTGAAACCTTATAAGTTTGGCAGAATAAAACTAAGTTTAAAGAAGTTGTCTTGGGGCCCCCGTTGAATTAGGAGGAGAATACGGATCTTTTGAAGCCTCACGTTTCAAGCAGTCAACAAGTTAATTTAGGTTTGCTCGTTTAAAGTGTTGATTGCATCCTTTTTATAGCTTCTTTTATTGTTATTGGGATTGAAGAGTTCATAGTTGAGGTGAAAGAGTTTATAGTTAAGTCACATGAAGTATCTGGATTGAAGATTTATACTCCCTGTCTCAGCCAAAGGTTCTCACTTTCTATTTTCGCCTATCCCATCCAAAGGTTCCTATTTTGATTATTTCTTTATTTGGATTGAAATTTATGGATCAAATTTGGTCAACTCATTTTAGTCTCCCACTTCTCCTACCATATCAGCAACCTAAATGGTCGTACATGAAGATGATATGAACATATGGCTGGGACAAAGGGGTAGTTATTTTGTGATTTATAGTTTTTAATATTTATTTTACTCATATGACTCAACTAAGTTATCAGGATTTATAGTTATAGTTAATGTGAATTCTGAGTTCATAGTTAATGTGAATTCTTTGTCCAGTTAATGTGATTACGGGATTAGCCTATTTGTCCCTTTTTGAAATAATTAGAAAGTTTTGACGTGTATTAGCCTTGTGAACGAAATAATGTGATTTTTAATAAATCAGGATGAGAATTGAATTGTGAACCAGTGTAGTAATTCACCGGAGGTTCCAAATTTGGAACCAACATTAAGGGATTGATTTGACGACTCTCACTTAAAACATAGGAAGTGATTAAGGGCGGTTTCTCATGGCCGATTAAAGTAGAAAAAATGTTTTTGATTCATACAATCAAAGGCGGGGCCAAAAAATTCACCCATGAAGTGACCTCTCTAGTATAGTATAACCCCCTCTAATGCCCCCTCCATACACTAAAATTCCTGATTGGTACAAGGGACATCATCCACATTGGTTTGTAAACGTTTCAAGAATTTATATGGATTGAAGCATTATATTAGAAAAAGATACACTGTTTTTGGTTGTCTAAATGCAGGTACACATTTTATCACGGAATCCAGAACATGAAGACCTCACAACATTGACAACGCCACTTAAAGGTGGTGAGTTTAAAGCTGGAATCAACTACGGCGAAGAACATTGCCGAAAGAGTTTTTTTGACAACATTACGTTCACAATGGATGAGTTTGCCTAGAATATAGAAGTATGGTCTTAGTGGATATTTGGCTTAAGTTGCACTAACATGGGGGTGGAGGTGGACTGTAGGAAACATATCCACAATGACTAGAACTCTATCAATTTTGCTCCCTATAGAACATATTGGTGATGTGTAGATAAGAAAATACTTCATCAAATCTGTACTTAATAGCTCTCATATTTTGTTTTAATCTTGGGGTGTGGAGAACCCAATAAAACCACTCTCATCCACCATCAGTGGATGTTTAACTTTTTTTTAAAAAGGATTGAAGCAAGCTTCTAGATAGTAGAATACAAAGTTTACCCAACATCTCCCGAGCCTTGGCTTTGATCAATCCCATCATAATCATTGTTTGTTCCTCAATTTCACTGCTTAGATAGTTCTGGCCTTGAATGCTTATGTAGATAATGTGCTCCCTCGTGGAAACTCTCTCGAATAAATCTCGTTAGTTATGTTGTCACTTTTACAAAGACTATGAGGATGCTCGGTATTTTTTGGGCTTGGAACTACACAAATCCTCCAATGTCCTGCATACCTTAGAGACACGATTACCGATTGTGGTTTGTTGCAATGCACACCTACTACCACTCACTTTCCTAATTCATGGTGCATACATGATGAATTCTCTCCATTACTTCTTGATAGGGGGTGGATCTAAAAATTTAAATTTGGTGGGTCACAATTTAATTTGGTGCCTCTCTACCTTTAAAATTAGTGTTGAAAATTTGAGAAATTTAAAATACCAAGGGAATACAATGGGTTCAAAAATAAAAAACAATTGGTACCTATATGGAAAAAAGGTAGGGCAATTGCTCTGGGTTGCCCAAGTATAGATTTGCCTCTGCTTCCCGATCCCGGTATTTTCATAACTTTCATAACGCTTGTAAGGAGATTGAGGTACTTGAATTATACCATGCCTGACACCATCTTTGCAGTTCAGCAAGTCAGTTAGTTTGTGCAATCTCCTACTGCCCATCATTTATGAGTGTCTTTCATATTGTGAGATATTTACATCATCATCTAGCTCATGGTCTTTTTTATGCATATGATTCTAATCACAAACTCCATGCTTACTCTGATGCTAATTAGACCACCTAAAAGATTTTAAAAAGATTTTTCACTGGTTATGCCGTGTTCCTTGGTTCTTCTTTGGTTTCTTGGAAGTCAAAGAAACAATCCACTGTCTCCAAGTTTTCTGCTAAGGCTGAGTATAGGAATTTTCCCATGACTTCTTGTGAGCTCAAGTGGATTGGTGACCTGGTCAGGGTTCTACATTTACAAGTGCAAATTCTCATCTCTTTGTTTTGTAAAATCATACAGTTCTTAGCCTCACCGTCAATTCAATATTCCATGAATGCACAAAACATCTGGATATTGGTTTTCATTTGTAATACATTACTACTTGGAGGGTTTCCGGCTTCTTGCTTGATTTTTCCAGGCTGTAACTTGTTTATGTCCTCACCAAATCCCTTTGTGCTATTTTTTCCATGTAAATTTGTTAAAATTCAGCATTTGTGTTGCTCCCAAAGTTGATCTTGAGGAGAGGGTGAAGAATAAAAGCAACAAAATTTTCAGTATATGTTAGAGTTCATCAACATGATTAGAGAGAGTTTTAAAGGAAAAATTTGAAGTTGGTTTTTAAAAATTTTTGTGGGTAAGCTAGTTAAGTGAAATAGTGTCGTTTCAAACCAACGTTTTCTATTTCATTTTTCTAGGGCAAATCCAAAATATTTCCTATAATAGGGATTTATATTGCTTATAGGAATTCTACATGGGGTTTCGACTACAACAGCTTCCTCATCTCATTCCCTAAAACATGGATTTTGATGAGAGAGAAAATTTCATTCCCTAAAAATTATATGAAATGGAAATTTAATGCAATTCCAATTGAATGCATCAAATCATAACAAAATATTTATTTTTCTATTAAATTTTTAAGTATCGTATTTCCCTCATTCTTCCATTCCTACTAAAAAGTACAGACTTCCAGCAAAATTTATTTTTAGAGAAAATTACTACAATCTCAATCTCGTGTGGAATGGTTATTTATATTTTTAGTAAGCTTTTGTCAATAATGATTTTTTAGAATATTGGAATTAATATCTTTGGTTTATATTTTATAATTTTTTGGATGTTGTTAGCTTTTATTTCAAACCAGGTGAATATATAATAATAATACAAAAAGAAAGCTAGTTTCTATTTAACATCAAAATGTTAGTTCGAATTTGTTAGATTGATTTTTTCTTGAAAAATAAGTAACTTAATTTCTATAATATATTTTGAAATGATTAAAAATGAACTCTTAAATTTAAATGAAAAATAACTATAGTTTAATAAATGTCAGATTATGTAAAATAGAAAATCTGTTGGGGCTGAGTAAAAAATATGGGTTTTTCTAATGAGTTCACATGGGCACTCGTTGACATGATTAGATTCTTATAGAAAGTTGTGTAGTGGTTAATCATTTGTCGGAACAACAATAAATACTACCTAGATAATATACAAAATAACTCATCTCTTGTTAAATTTGGTTTCTTCAATAATTAGTATTTCACATGTTTTCAACTTCTGTCCAAAAATTAACTCACATTTCCCCTACGATTTTAGTTTATTATATTCTTTCAATTCACGCGTAACATGACTAATGTCTTATCCAAACTAATATGTTTAATGTAAATATGAATTAAATATTTTAATTCATATATTATCTCCAATGAAAATATGAATTAAATATTTTAATTTATATATATACAATTACACTGTATTTTAAAAACATGTATACTTGTAAAATTATTAAAATTACTAGGTAATTTTATACAAATCACAGGTGTGCAATATAAAGATTTATGTTGGAGAAAAAATTTCTCAATACTACATTTGTAGAAATACGTCACACTGAATTCATATCATATTTTTAACACATGACAAAGATACACATGGGAGATAAGAGATAAAAACATATAAAATAAGATAAAAATCAAACTTACAACGTCTAAAATTTGAGATGAAATACTGGATTCAGTTTTCAATAATTTAATGATCCAGCTTCCCCTGTTGAGATTGATTGGCACCTCCGACATATTTTTTGTGAGGACAAGTGGTGTAATTATGTCCAACATATTTGCAAAACCTAAATTTTTTCACTTGTTTGGTATTCAATTATTTCTCACCTCTTTGACGTTTCATTTTTGGACGGCCCGCCGTTTTTTACTTTGGAGGACATCCAACTTACGAAACACAAACATCATCATTATCATTATGGCTTGGATCTTGAAATGATGAGGTTTCTTCAGGAATATTTTGACACCAATGCCAATCGATAATATTTAGGAGAAATGGTAAATACATCTTCATGTAGAAAAATAGTTGGGATGTACAAAGAATTCCCGAAAATTTGAAATGTTTGCACGAACAACTTCCACTTTCTTTATCCCAGTACAATATGTGCTATTGAGTATCACCTTCCGTGTAATGTTGCACTTTATACTCAACAAATGATTTTTTGTGCACCGAATAATTAGTGGCCCTTCCAAATTCTTCTTGAAATTTTTGAAAAGCATATGTAATCAAAATATCTCGTTCTTGCTTTTCAATAGGAGAAAAATTACGCAATGAAGATCCATGATAAGTGTCTAACATTTTAACTTGCAACTGTTTTTGTGTGACTTCTTCAATAGCAAGATCAACCTGAATAATTAAAATGAGCTATCAATATGCGATAAATAAAAATCATATAAGTTTAGAATATTTTAACGTATTACTTACCTATTTCATAAATTGACTCATACATAGATTGGAACTTGTAAACCGTTTAATAAAAGCATTAATACTCTCTGATCATTCCGTCGTAGACATTCCAACAAAAAACTCACGGAGATACGCGCGCATCCAATAATGCCTTATATCTACAAACCTAACACATGTTTGTCCGTTTACAAATACTACTTTGTAACAAATTGAGGCTTCCGATGCTTAAATTCTTTATAATAGTCAAGCCTATATAAATCATAAAAATTTATTCACCATTTAAAATATTGATTGCGAAGAATTTCCGTAAATCAACTGTTAAATTTGGAAATGATGTGACATATACAAAATCCATGTCGGGTAGATGGCATTTCTTGTAAAATAGTTCTTGACATCCAAGGGTCTTGATCGGTTAGAATTGACTTTGGTGACCTCTTCATCATATGTACAAAAATCTGTAAAAAATAATATGACATTCAATATATATATTTTGTAAAATAAGCTAAATGCATAGAGTGTAAATTGAGATCACTTACCTTCATCAACCAAGAAAATGCACTTGTAGTCTCATATCAAAGTAGAGCACATCCAAACAAAATAGTCCTTAATAGAAGCATGAGTTAAGTGTTAAACCGACCTTGACTTTAGCTTGAACGTGCCAATATAACCCTACAATCTCAGAAGTTCCAAAATAACCTTTGAATCCACTGACTTTTTATTCAAAAGGTTATTTGGTCAGATACCAATGAAAAGACGATTTTGCTTTTGCCTTAAAAAAACAAAATTAGAAACCCTTTCTCATTTTCTTCGCCGCTGGCTTTTCTGAAAGCACTTCTTCCTCTCTGTTTTTTACGCAAAGAAGCACTTCTTCCTCTTTGTTTTTTACACAAAGATTTAATGCGAAGAAGAGGGTGGCAGAGGCTGGGAGATGGAGGGGAGGGGAGGGGAGGTTAGGGTTGGGGAGACGGAGGGGCTAAGGCGGCAAGAGGCTAGGGCAGGGGATACGATGGAGCACGGGTGGGGAAGATGGTGATGCTAAGGCATGTGAGGCAACGGGGGCTAGGACGTGGGATACAACGATGCTGGGGATAAGCTACGGGATCGTGTATGTCAGCTAGGATCCGACGAGGGAATGTTCGATGTTGGCACAGGAAGGAGGTGTAGCGGTGGTGGTTTCAGTCGACGAGTTTAGTTGGGTTCACTCGGCAAATCGGCGAGTCCAGATCTAGAACAACTTGACGATTTCATGATCCAGTCCGAGCGGTGGTGCGTCATTCGACGTTGCAGAGGCGGTCTCAATGGCATCATATGACATTGGAGAGGCTTTAAGCCATGCTTTCCGACATCTTAGCGTTTCCACGGCTGGAGAGGGTGGACGGAGGGAGCGGCTAGGTTAGATAGGTTTCAAGCTGAAGGTAACAACAAATGTGAGGTTTAGTGATTCAAGCTGTAGCCATGGTGATTTTTGGTGAAGGGGATCTGGTTCTATTCTTGGTGTAAGCTTCATCGATCCGTTTTCTAGGATTCTTGGTCTGATAAGCTTCATCGGTCTGTTTTCTGGGATTCTTTCTGGGGAAGATGAAGGATTTCTGGCGGGCGCGGTGGCGGAGGTCGGGGAAGGAGGAGCCAGCGGAGGCGGGGCTGGGGAAGAAGAGGGAGCACCGACTGCGGCGCACGATTGCGAGATTTGAATTTAAGGGTTTGATAGGTTTTGAAGAAGAAAGATTGATTTTTCATAAGGGTATTTTTGTCATTTCATTTCTTAGTCTTGCCTGAATTCATTTAGTCAATGCCAGAATTAAGGAATTTGGATATAAAGGCACAAATTTTTCAAAAATTAGGGTTAGATTGACACATTTAATAATTAATTAGGGTTAAATTGACAATTTCTGAGATTGCAGGGTTATATTGGCACTTTTAGCTTAAAGTTAGGGTTATAAATATACTTACCCCTAAAAGTATTTGTTCCCCATCTTCTTTCGTCATTGTACGATAAGATGGAAGGAAACGTACCTCATGAGAGAGTTACCCGTGATTTTGCTCTGCAACAAATTCCGTGACATGCCATTCTTCTATCAAAGCCTTTTTTAACGTAATCCTCATATGTGTTTTACATCCACATTTTGTGGATACCCCATTCCTTTGATTTTTTTGATGGGTCAAAAATATTCAATGGTGGTCGTCGGGACGATGGATAAGAAACCCCGTCTCTTCATTTCTCCAGTCTTCTTCTAATCGAATTGGGCTTTTCGAATTGAAAATTCATGTTGTTTCAGATACTTTTTGAAAAACACATAAGCCACTTTTTCACTTAAAAAACATTGACCAATAAGCGGTTCAAAAATTATTCCATCCATGTTTTCTTCTCCTTCTTAAAGTAAATATAAATAAAACAAATTCATGTTATTTCAATTCAATCTGTAATATGTAGGAAAAAAATAAAATCAATAAAAATCCATGTGAATTCAAAACGTATAGATATGATAAATTAAATATTTTCTTCTATTGCGTTGCCAAAATAATTGAGTGCAGATTATAAAGTGATATATGCAAAATTCCAAAGATAAAGTTGAATCACAAGTTTGTACGAAGAAAGAATAGTAGTTATATGAGAGATAGAGGGAATGTGTATGTCAACTATTTGAGGGAAATTTAAAACATGTAAAATGTGTGTAGGCGGAAAAATACGTGGAAAGAAAGAATCCAAATTGATATCCCCAAACTATCACATTCTGCATATATTAATCGTGGTCATGTATTAAAATTATGATATGGATTCAATGTGACGTATTTCCACGAATGTAGTATTGGGAAAAAATTTCTCCTGCATAAATCTTTGAATTTCACATGTTTAATGATTTGTATGAAAAATTTGCCTAGTAGTTTTAATATTATTACAAGTATATACATTTTATAAAATAATGTAATTGTATATATATGATTTAAATATTTAATTTATATTTTCACTGAAGATAATATATGAATTAAAATATTTAATTCATATTTACATTGAACATATTAGTTTAGATAAAGCATTAGTCATGTTACGTGTGAATTGAAAGAAAAAGAAGATCAAATTGAAGGGAAAATGTGAGTTAATATTTGGAGGGAATTTGAAAGTATGTGAAATACTAATTAAAGAAGAAACCAAATTTAATAGGAGATCCGTTTTTTTTTTTGTATTATCTAGGTAGCATTAGTTATTGTTGTTTCATCAAATGTTCAACCACTCCGCAACTTTTCATGAGAATCGATTCATGTTAATGAGGGTCCTTGGACCCTCGTTAGAAAAATCCAAAAAATATTGGGAATATTAATTTTCATTATCTATTTCAAAAAAAAGTTCAGGAAAGTTGTTGGACACAGTTGTTTCATCAAATGCTCAACCACTACACAACTTTCTATGGGAATCTAGTCGTGTTAACAAGTGCCCGTGGACACTCAATTGAAAACCCCCAAAAATATTGATTTTTATTACCTAATACTCTCTTTAATACTCATGATTTCTGCGACTTCTCATTTTGAACTTTATCAAATACAAAATAGTTTTTCCTCTTGATTTGTTCTGCTTGCAAAATTCTTTCAGAATGTTTTTGGTTCTGAAAGTAACCAGTTCATTAAACCAAGGAATGCAAAACAATTACATAGGTCAATGCAACGGAGGATCTGTGGCTCCGTAAAAACATGCAGTAGAGAAAACATATTTCTTCATCTCGGCAACAGCTCAGTTAGCTGAGACAACAACATCAGCCTCAGGACATTTTGCCAACAGCTTTACATGATCTTCAGATAGTATTAATTGCATCTCTCTGCTGCAGAAAAGGTATACGAACTCACAGAAGCACCCTAGCAGAAGATAATGCAGACATCTTATTTTCTGGTAAAGAGATTCATTTACTCCTCCGGTCACCTCTATATTAAGACAATCAAATCTTTTGAGGATCAGCTAGCGTTCTAGTCTAGGTAAACCTTTTGAAATAACGTACGAAAAAATATCAAAAACCGAAGGTCTCAATCCACAATATGCAGGAACTTCCAAAACCAAAATTAAAGTAGCAAACTAACAGGGGTTGATCAATGCAGCTAAAAGTATTCCAACATTTAAAGATTATCGCAATCTGGAAAATATGCAGTCTGGTTGAGGATCAAATTATTAGTATATTAACGAGTTGTTCCTTCTGATATGAATGTGTGATGAAGAGCAACATTTCATGAACAATGACAGCTCATTCTTCAGATTGCCTCTGCCCCAAAACTGGGATATCCTCGTAGCGTTTCTGCAAATTATTGAACATAAAGATTGTACTTAGACATAAAATACTTGGTTGCAGAAAAGATAGAGAATTCTTGGAAGGAAGGGAAGATAAGCCAGAGGATATGAGAAGTTGAAACTAGAAACATAACAAGCATCAGATCACTAAACAAGAATACAAACACAAAAATTCACATAGCAAAAGTACTGACTAACTAAAATAAAAATGTTTACTGCAACTAATATTCCATCATCCGACTCATTCTCCCAAATACGCAATGTTCAAACTGAATTTACAATCCACACATTCTAAAGATGGTCTACACCTTCATAGATCTCAAATTCTCCAAGCTAAAGGATAAGCCCAAGAAATCTCTTGTTATATCAAGCCCTTCTATGTTTGTTGTTTACTAGTTGTCCATAACTACCTAAGCTTATTTAGTATGCTGATAATTTTATCTAGAAGCTGAAACGCAAAGAGTGCACTAGTGAATAAAGATAAGCCTGAAAAATCCTCTTACGAACAAATTTTCTACCACATATAATCATCTACATTAAACTCATAACAAATGATATCCTTTTGCTCAAGCTGGAGCTTTTTTTTACCATTAATTCCCATCAAGCTTTAAATACAGAATATGTTGGTTACTGCACATACTAAAAACACAGTGCATCAATGTACTATTCATCTTTTCTTTTATATTTCAAGTCTGGGAAGAATATAAGCTCAAGCTTTCTGGGAGTACCAGATCATTTCGGCCCTGGTCCTATTAATGGTCCCACTAAAAGCCTTTCAATGATAAAAAGAAAATTCAAGCACATAAATTTTGAAAAGCATCTGGGAGAATCAGGAGCAATATATCTTTAGACCTAGTATTTATTGTTGACTAGCCACAAAAGAAAGGCAAGTATCAGCCAGTGGCTAGCCACACAAGGTAGAAGATAGAATATTGCTTATTCCTCGGCACGTTCAGTTCAGCGGTCACAACATGAAGAAATGAAGCTATAAACTACCTAAAAGGAAGCTTATCAGAGGGACTGGGAATTCTCACACATACCGGATCACAAAAGTGGAAGGACCTTAGCAAGAAAGCACAAGATATATCAATTGGATCAACAATCCCACACATAAGGGGTCCTGAAGTGCATTAACTTTGGATAACTTGCAAGCAGCATTACACAATAGTTGATGCAGTAATAAAGAATGGGAGTGTTATTTTGAACACGTGAGGGGTATCCAAGAAACAAACTTTTAATTTTATTTTACTTTAGCCATGTTATGGCTTTGAATTATGTAACGTTTGCCCCTGTGCAACTGTGGCAATTGAGTCCTATAATAGATATCCTGCATGTGTATAAAATCAAGATTCTCATCTTGTAACAAAAGCTAGTTGTTGTCTACCAAAATAAACCACACCAAATGTACCCAGCTTGGGTCTGATGAGGATAGGCTGTACATAAACCTTTGTGTAACAAAAGCTAGTTCTCGTATGTGATAGGTAAGAATAACTACTCTGGAGTCAACTAGAACCAAAGACACCATTTTGGCTCATCAGCTTTATTCTCTCAATCTTCTACCAAAAATAGATCAGACTAAAAACTTACTCTAACAATTTCAGTAAAACAGATACCAACGAGAAACTTATTCTGCCTCAGCAAATGAAAACCATTAACGCACTCTACTATATCAATCCGCAAGATGCATCCCATTTTAGTTAAGCCTGCAAGTGGGGTGAAATTACCCCACCTGTCACCTGAATCACTTCATAGTATTTAACACAAACTTTTGTTTCAATATGTTTTTTAAAATTGTGAGTGATGCCTTTGAGAAAATCAAATTGAGTGTGCAATTCTATTATTAATGAATCAGAGAACAAATCCTAAACAGTAACAAAAGCATAGACAGATTCAGAAAACAGAGTATATGAAACGCATAAAAGAAAAAGGGAAGGCAAAAGCATAAACCGCTTAAAAATAATAAATTAATTAAGAAAAACGAGTGTTCATACCCCGACATTGTTGCGCTCCCAGAGTTTCTTCACCCCAAAATCCACTCCCTGCAAGAAAATCACCAAACGTGGATGGGTTTTCACAGAAATTGATCTAACAAGACAATATCATTCAAATCGAAACGTAATAAACTAGTGTTGTCATAAAAAGAGAGAGACCCGTTCGGCGGCGAAAGCTCCGATGATGACAAACGTGACGTAGACAGGGGTACGACGCATGATCACTCTGTAAAGACCTTCGACAACTCCCCCTCCATTTTCCGACCGGCAACTTGGATAGACATATCGGAATCCCAATTTCTTCCGGCCTTCGGAGCTGGCGACGGCGAAGGAGTATTTTATGAAATGAAGGAGACAATTCGATTGGGTTGAAAACGTCACACTACGCTCGGGGAGTATATTTTACTTGAGCTGCAATGGGCTGTGTCTTAATTAGGTTTCTTGGATTGGTATTAGAGCATCTACAATGGTAAAACAATAAAACAATTTATAAGAGTGGTTTCTTTCCATTAAGAACATGTGTAATTAGGAGTTCAAATCGACCTCAATACAAAATTGAGATGGAACTGGGACCGAAAACCCCCAAAGTAGGGGGCTTGGAGTGAATTGCATTCAATCAGTCCGCTCGTTCGGCTCTACAAACAGAGCCCGCCCCAAATCAGAAAATAACAGAGCAACCCATGTGCTGCGGGGCCCGCGTTGACGCGCAACCCATTTCTTTTGAACTAGTGTGCCACGTGCCATCCTATGATTGGGCCACGTGGCACTGTTTGTCCCCCTACATATATTTTAAATTTTTAAAACCTGATTGGGACATGTGACCCAATCAGGTGGTACCACATGTCCCAACCGATTTTTTTTTTTAAAAATGCAGTTTTTATATTTATGGAAAAAATGTTTTCTACTACTTAAAATTCCAAAAAACAAATTGAAAAAATTCTTTAAAAATTCTATTTTTATTTTTTAAAATCTAAATTAAATTTTGATCATTTTTAAAAATCAAAATTACATTCTTTAAAAAATATATATGGTTCTTTTTAGTTATGGTTCATGGCAAAGTTTTGGGAAATACCGTCTTTCCCAAGCCTTATGGAAATGCGGAGTTTAATTACAATAATAAAAGGTAAAATGTCTTAGTTGCAATATTAAAATTTTATTATGCAACATGTTGTAATTATAAAATTTATAACCCGATTCATGCAACCCGAACATTTTATCTTGATTTCTTCTAATTTACATTTTAAACCATGGTCTTTCCATGACTCATGGAAAAACCGTATTTCAAAAGACGGACTCTATTCTTAATACCAAGATATTATAAATAATTTTTTGATATCTTTTAAGAAGCAAAGACAAATTTCTTTTTTTTAAAACTTCAAATTAGATATTAATAGAATATTAGATAAATTAGAATCAGGTTAAGAAAGGAATACCCTTTCTGATTGGTTTTGTATATCCTTT